>CAWUFW010032102.1:0-14443 GCA_963921515.1 Calotriton arnoldi | reverse complement strand
TATTCATTGACCTGCCGGACACATTGCCGGGAAAAGCCATGCAGCCAGCTCTCGACAGAGAATCGGTAGATGCTGATAACAAAGAAAATTCCCGGGCTCGAGTCAGATCACTAAAATTGTTCGACCGAGGCACTGAAACGCTGAATGTAGGCCGCAGACGATGGGGAATAGAAGTCTGGCCCGGATAGAGGATAGCAGATGTTGAATTCGTTGCGATGACGTAATGATCCGGAGCTTCGGGAGTCACAGCATAAGAGGATCCATTTGTTTGTGATGACACAGACCGAGGACAAAGGAAGTTTATCTGTGGACGAGCGGCTGACAGGACGAAGGCAGACAGGACGACGCAAGGACGAACGACACGAACTCTCTTTTCGTCCCGACACCAATATTCATTATCTCCATTACGTACATGAGCAGACGGCGCAGAAGGTACCAACCACAAAATATATATGTGCAGACACGACATCACAGGAATCTATTGAAGACCAGCAACAAGGTCCATAAGCGGATGCCCACACACGCACACAGTTAGACAGTGCTGGGTTGATGCCTACCACAATTCTGGCTAAAAAGGATCTACTGCAGGATTTACCACTACTTCACACTTTGGGCCAGGGGGCAGGATGCCCACACACACTTAATAGGTGGATGCCCACTGCCTACCTTAGGGGGCAGGATGCCCACCACTCATACTCACTCACCCAGGGGCAATGCCTACACAATTCCCCTGCAGGGATGCCACCACTAAGCCACTTACAGGGGGCAGGATTCCCACAATTCAGGGGTAGATGCCTACCACTACAGCCACTTAGTTGTGGGAAATACTATTGCCAATTTGTTAGCTGTCATTCTTTGCAGGATGTCTACATTAATACACTTTAGCATGTGCGGCATGCCCACATTACACACAAGCAGGATGCCACTCATTACCACTGATGCCTACACAATTTTCAGGGGGGCAGGATGCCACTATCTGCTTTCAGCTCACTCTAGCCAGGGGGTAGGATGTCACTATTACTTACCACTTGTATCATTCATTACCAATTCTAGTTAGGGCAGGATGTCTGTTACCAGTTCTAGTTAGGGGTATCTACTACTGTCATTCCTCAGTAGGATAATTACTGTCACTTAGATGGATTAATGCATGACTCAGTGGAATGCAGATAAAGACTTCACATGAGCGTGTAGGCCAGGCCTAACACAACAGACTTGAACATATCGACTCTCTAGCATTATGCCACAGCATATGCAGGCACTCATTACTGCAAGCAGCCCATGACATTGCAGTCTTAAACTTCCCATCACAGTGAAGTGTAGTCCATAGGCTGAGCACATTTGACTAAAATTCCCATCACATGACTCAAAGGTAGTGTACATTGATACATTGTGGCAATGGGGTACTATCATCACAGCATTAAAGGCAAGGTATCCATAGCCGAAGCATATTTGACATTGTGGCACAAATACCCCATCATCACAGTGATTAGTTGGCTGCAGCTATTACTTGACCATTGTGGCAATGTAGTTCCCATCAGGTCACAGTGACAAAGGTAGTGGGGTCCATATACAGGCACAGTTCTGTACCCCATCATCACAGTGACTGTTGCAGCAAGTGGGGACTTCATTTAAATTAGGAAAGAATATTGCAGTGCAAATGAAGTAATATGTGCAGACAAATGGGGGCTGAGATCGTCAACAGTCATCAATGACACAATGACAGAGTGACCATCAGAATGTGCAACCATATTTCAGGACACACAAGCACAGTGTATATTCTGGGAGACAGCAGATGTGAGGTGAATATATTCACAAATGACACACAGTTCATGATCACAAAGGGATCGATGCATAGAGTCCCAGGGACAGCAGGGGAAACACACCAAACATACAGCCAATAGCATAGCCCAAGATATTAATAAAGTGCAGATGCATAAACATAGCCAAGTAGACGGTGAGGGCCCAGGTAACAGGTCATATGAGGAGAATACTGGGTCATATATATATGTATACACTGCCACACTAGTAACTCATGCCCAAATCTCATGTAAGGCATTAAGTGAAGAGGGAGACAAAATAATACACAGTCACATGTGCACGTAGAACATGACGCAAGTCATTACAATACACATCACAGCACTCAGCACGTATTCTGGGCTGAATAAAATACATTGCAAGACAAGAATGTCTACTACTGCAACCACAGTCAAGTCCTGAGCAACTACATCACACTCAGCATGGCCAAAAGGCCAACATGGCAGTATCAGTGTCAACTTCATCTGCACATCAAGAATTCTCACTTCCACCACGTGCAGCAGGAAGGGTACATGCACTGGTGACAATATTGCACATGCACTCCATGACTATCTCCAGTGTGTAAAATAAGGTGTAGAAACACACACATGGACACTATCACTCCCCGGGAATGATACTGCACACTATCTTCAGTACATGGATTCATGACGGCACATCACACGGTCATCGGGACCAGCCACAGTCACAGAAGAAGCCAAGGTCACCACAAACACACATTGCATTAAATAAATCAAGATATAGAAGGACTTTAAGGGAGTGCCAATAATAACGTGGGCATTAACACACAACTGGAAATCACATGATAGGGGCAGTTTCAAAGGGAAATCTGACTGTGACGCCTAGTGCCTGCACATTCTCTGACAGCAACACCTATGTGACACTCCTGATGACCAGTAGCCATGCACCCACATCATGAACAATTTGGGAACATAAAGCTCAGTTATCAGTACAACAGGGATCACAGCAATGCGCAGATGAATGAGTGAACACAGACATGCACATATAACACACAATCTACGCTTAGGTACACATACTGCCATGAGGGGATCATTGCTGTTTGTAGCCCCACATGGCTGAGACTCTGTCACACAACAATGAGGGCTCCCATCACATCAGCCTGCTGCCAACGGAATATCAGCACAGGCCCACATTGTTCCAGTAATGCTGCACTGAACTACAATGATGCCCTCCTCATTGATGTCTAAACCTGCATGTTCATTGAGATGGTTGACACGTGCAATGATGGCAGGCACAGATGCGCAGGGGCGGAAGCCACAGATATAAATTGCCAATGCAAGTAGGGATTCATTGCCAAATTGGCTGAACACATGATACCTCTTCAGATTTCAAGCTATTGACGACATGGATAGCACCGCATTATGCCCCCTGGACCACATGGGTCTCTGCACAGGCAACACTTCATGACATGCGACCAGATGGACACACATTGCAGTGTATTGCCAGCAGCTCAACAAGTGTACATCTGAAGCACTGAGACAGGCCAGTACATCACAGGCGTACGTAGCAGTTTGATGACGACACCCAGAAGAAGGGCTAGAGCAGCCAATGGCCAGTCCATTGACAGTGCCCAAACAGGGCAGACACTGGCACCCTACGCATGCCCAGCACAAGCACTGCGGGACAACCTACCTAGAGGGGCAACCAGCAGGCCAGGCACCGCAGGGACAGGACTCAGGTTGCCCAGGGAGCTCAGGGAAGGTGGTGGGGTGCTGAGAGCCACTGATACGCAGTGGAGGCGTTGACATGGAAGTAGGCCGGCACTGCCTGGGGGCATAGACGTCGTGCGCGGCACAGTGGGATCTGCAGATGGGGTGGACAGGTCCGCAGCCCAAGTCAGACGGGCGGCAGACTCCACTGCTCCAGGAGTGGAACAGGCACGTGGGCTGACATTCTCAGCAGTGGCAGGACAGATTGAGCATGGGGGTGTGGTGTGAGAGCTGGCGGGAGAAGGCCGGATATCTGGGATGGTATATCCAGGGTGGGGAACCTGGGGCAGTGGTGGGGCATCTGCAGTGGGGGCCGGGATGTGACTGAGGCCTGAGCTGGCAGGGTGGCGGGTCTGCCCACACTCCGGGAATGCTCTGCCTGCTCTGGGAGGGTGTCAGGCAATCCACCGTCGGTCGGGCTCTCCCCGCAGCTGGAGCATTTCATCGGCGGGGAAGAGGTCGCCCAAGGGAGGAAGAGCTGCCAGATTCTGGTTGGCGGTGCGTGGGTGCTGACGGAAATAGACGCGCGAGATGTAGCGCGTGTGTCCAGGGCCCCATCCCCGTGAGTCTGGCTTCAGTCCCTGAATGTGCGTAGCGGCGCTTGTCACTGGCGTGTGTGTCAGTGTGCCGATGTGTGCTGGTGTGTGCTCAGCCAGTGTGCCCGACGGGCATGCGTCAGAGCGCGTTGGGTTTGAGGCTCAGGCGGAGGCAGGAGGGGCGAGGGACCCGCTTGAGAGGGGACACTGTACCGCCAGGGAGGACTACTGCATGGCCGACATTGATGCCCGATGAGAGTTCTCCGTGAACCCACGACAGCTGAGTTTCAACAGCGCGGTGCGCGCACGGAGACACTCAGCAGGGCCAGTCTGGGTTCCCAAGCTGGCAGCTGGCGAAGGAGGTACACACTCCTCACCAGGGCAGCAGGACACAGGGGGCAGGGCGGTGCCTGGCCCGTGGAGACGCCGACAGGCTCACGACCTGGGAGTTACGACTGGGGAGGGCGGTGCTGGTGGCGACAGCAACACTAGCTGGGTGTGGTGGCTGCTGACACTCGCCTCCACAAGGGAGTCATCCTCCGAGTTGCTCTGTCCTCAGGCTGAGGGATGCTGCTGCTGAGGACTTCGCGTGCCGCTCCTTCGCGCACTATCCTCCGACCACAATGACTCCGGTCTGGTTTCCGTCTGCGCTTCCGCGTCTCGTGAGCTGTCCCGTGCAAGATGGAACCTGGGCAGACACGTGTTGAGGTACCACAGCACATCTATAATACTGTGAGGCATTGCTCAGCTCCTGGCATCATTAGTTGTACATTGGCTAAAAGTGCACTAATAGTCAGAGAAAGTCAATTGTCAGTTCGATGCGGGCATGGCACCTCACTATCACTTGCATTCCATCCGCCCGGTGCCTCGATTGCAACATCCCAGTGTTGATATACATGCACCAAAGTACAGTAGTTGACGAGACGCAGAGACACGGTACACGTCACAGCGAGCTTGCACGAGTCAGATGCCCAGAGTCGAAGAGATGATGCAGGCTCAGTTCACAGACACCATGATGTATCCATGCCTGATCTCGATTAGCCAGCCCATCACTTGGCGTCATGTCGCTTCCTGCAGGCTCACTCCATCAGTAATACATGCACATGTATGAGGCATGACTGCAATCATCACGGCTCAAGGCGATTTGCAGCCAGATAACGATAACATTCTGCACTGTGTCACAGTAGGTCATGGGGAATGCGTCCTGAGCTGCACACGAATGTTCACAACACCCTTCTTCATCTGTCCAGGTCATACCTATTGACATATGGGAGACTCAGACTCTCCAGCTGCATGCCTGAAAGCCCCCTCACATCTGCTGTGCATGGGCAGCTGATGTCCACTGAACTGTCACATTTCAGCCGGTTTCTATGGGCAGCTGATCAGGCACCTAAGGCCTACAGTATATCACAGTCGTCCGCTCACCACAGCCGGTCCTGGCACACAGTGCATTGTTATGTACCGACACGGCCCGCGGACACTCCGAGGTCAAGGCGGCAGCACAGAGTGTGTCGTATGGCCTGGAGTAGGCACGCCAGTCCAGCCTCAGGGATGAGCCCTTGACCGGGATGGCGGGCTAAGCAGTGACACACGTGCCAGGCACATATCCTGGGGCCCAAACATTCCACCCGCAGCATGTAGGCCAGGTACCCCAGTCACATGCGGTGGATCAGCCAGCATCTGGACTCACAGATCAGTAACACGCCGAATCACATGTCAGAACAGCAGCGCATTGCGCAAGCATGGACCCACAGCCACCACAGAGTCAGGGACAGATACACCCTCCCCACCTTGTGTCAGCAAACTGCAGCTTTATCCTAAGAGACAGTTCTCTGCATGTGGCAGCCACCTGGGAGGAGGCAGTGCACACACAGAGGGATGTCAGCTACAGAGAAGTTTAGCGGTCTGAAGGCATGTTAGACAGAGTACAGTGCAGTCTTTACCACCCCCCTTGCTGCTCTCTCTGTTCTTCAGCTGCCCATCTGTGTCTGGAAGACATCGCCAGAGGTCTGAGCATGGGGTCAGGTTTCCTCCTTGGTGAAGAGGTTGACCGTGTTCCTCCGTCCAGCCCCCGAAGGTCCTGCCTTCACCTTCTTTTATGCAGCCAGAATTCGGACAGTTCGTGATCCTTCCATATCTTCATGCCTGATGGGCAGAAGCATCAGATGACAAGTGATAAGGCCATTATTACACATCACGGTGATGACACAGTTGCACGCAGGGGCACATGGTGTGCCCCTGTGATTGCGACATGTATATGCAACTGTGTCATGCACGGATATGTTGCATGTGTAGTAATGGCCTTATCACTTTGTCATCCTGACAGGCTTCTGCCCATCGGAAGCATGAGATATGGAAGGACATCGTCCGGGCTGTCCGGTCCGTGGGGGTCTACAAGCGCCGGATCCGCAACTGCCAAAAGAGGTGGCAGGACCTTCGGGGCTGGACCCGGAGGATTGCACGGGTCCAGCTGGAAGCTGTCGCCTCCTCGCAGGAGGGGCGGAACACGGACCCTGACCCCCCACATGCTCAGGATCCTGGCGGTGGTCTTTCCAGACCTGGATGGGCAGCTGAAGGCCAGAGAGCAGCAAGGAGGGGGTGAGTCAAAGACTGCACTGTGTACTCTGTCTAACATGCTATGTGCCCTCCTCGGGCCTGGTTAAACTGCCACAGTACAGCAGTCATGTTGTCCAGGAGCCATGTCCCTCTATTGTGCACTGCCCACTCCTCATCTGATACCCAGGTGTGGCCCTTACATGCAGGGAATTCTGTCACTTAGGACTGTGTCCTTGCAGTTTGCTTGACTCAAGGTGGGAGACAGCATCTGTTTCCCTGACTCTGTGGTGGGCATCATGGGTGGGTCCATTGCTTACACAATGCCTGTATTCTGACATGTATTCAGCGTGTTACTTTGATCTGTGGTCCAATTGCTGAGCTGATCCACCACATGTGGCTGGGGTACCTGGCACACACCCATGCTGCGGGTGGGAACAATGTTTGGGCCCCAGGAGTATGTATATGACGTGTGTCACACATACTTAGCCAGCTGCCTACAGTCCAGGGCTCATCCCTCATTCATGTGGGGCTGGACAGTCATGCCTACTCCAGGCCATACAATACACTCTGTACTCCCACTCCCGTGTATCAGCGGACACATTGTGCACAGTGATTTGACCCTCAGGTGTCTGCCTCTGTGTCAGTGTGCTGTGGATTAGTCGCCAGGACTGCTGTGGAGTTTCTTGGTAGGGGCTCAGCATGCCACTGGAGATGTGACCATAGGAGACGATACTTGTGTGACACATAGGTGTCTGATCAGCTGCCCATGCAGACTGGGGCATGTAAATGTGAAGTTCAGGCAGCTGTTCCCCATGCACAGCAGAGTGTGAGGGGCTCAGGTTCAGAGGGTAGTGTCACAGGTCTCCCATATGTCCAATAGGTATGACCTGGACAGATGAGGGTTAAGAGGATGTGTTGTGGGGGGATGTACATGTGCACTTGTGCAGCTCCAGGACTTGCATTCCCCATGACCTACTATTGTGACACAGTGCAGAGTGTTGTTGATCTGGTTGCAAAGTCATACATCACTGAGCCAGTGATGTATGACTTTGCAGTCATGCCTCCGCCATGGCATGTGTCTACTGATTGGTGAGCCTGCAGGGGAGTGACATGTGCTACATGCACACCATAGTGGCGCTGGCTATCAGGACATGGGTGCATCATGGTGTCTGTCGCTGGTATGCATCACATGCATTTCCTATTTGACTCTGGGCATCCCTTACATCCGGAAACCTGTACTGACTCAGTGGCAAGAGCTGTGATGTGTCCACACCGTGTCCTCTGCACTGTCCAACTACTGTGTACTTGGTGCATGTGTCAACACTGGGGTGTTGCAATCCAACAGACACCAGACAGATGGGTGCAAGGCCATGTGGGATGTGAGTGCCATGCTTGGCATCAGACTGACAATTGACTTCTCCTGTTCAATTAGTGCACTTTTAGCAATGTACAACTAATGATGCCAGGGCTTGCTCTGTGATGTGCTGTGCTCACAGTGGTGTGTGCGTTATGTGCAGGTGACTGATGTCTGTCTGTTTCCCCATTGTTTGCAGATACATCCACGGCCACGGAAGGGGACAGCTCCACGGACCAGGAGGAGCCGGAGAGCCAGACTGGGTCAGCAGCCGAGGAGTGGTCGGAGGGACCCAGTGGCACGGAGGGCGCAGGGGAGCCACACCGAGGAGTCCTCAGCAGCATCCACCTCAGCTGAGGACCAGAGCAACTCGGAGGATGACTCCCTTGTGGAGGCGGGTGTCAGCAGCCACCACACCCCAGCTAGTGTTGCTGTCCCCGCCACCACCAGCACCACCACCGCCCTCCCATCGGCTCCCATTCCCCAGGTCCGTGGAGGCTCCCATGTCCGGGAGCGTGTCTCCTTTGGGCCAGGCACCGCACCCCTGCCCCTGTGTCCCCTGCTGCCCTGAGTGAGGAGTCTGTGTACCTCCTTCGCCAGCTCCATGTAGGGCAGACAGCCATGCTGAGTGTCCTCCATGCGCACACCGCGCTGTTGACTCAGCTGGTGTCGTTCATGGAGGGCATCTCATCGGGCATGTCTGACCTACAGAGGGGCAATAGGTCCATGGACTCCTCCCTGACGGCAGCAGTGTCCCTCCTCAAACGGTCCCTCACCCCTCCTGCCTCTGCTCCATCCACACTCCCCAGCACCTTACCCATCCCAGGCACACACACACCGGCACAGGCACACACCAGCACACACACATCCAGCACACTGACACACACGCCAATGACAAAACGCACACGCACGCACATTCAGGGGACTGAAGCCAGACTCACAGGGGATGGGGCCCTGGAACACACACACGCATCCACATGCACTGCGCAGTCCTCAGTTCCCTCTCCTCCAAAGCACCCTCCCTTGCCTCACCTGCAACCCCAAAGTCACAGCAGCTCTTCCTCTGTGACCTCGGCCTCTTCCCCACCGATGAAGCTGCTCCAGCATACCGGGGGAAGAGGAAGCCCACCCACACGGAGCAGAGTGCCCCTCGCCCCCGGACACCCTCCCCCAGGCGCAGACGGACTGAGGCCCCCACCCGCAAGTCCCCCCGGGAGTGGTAAGAGCAAGACCCCGCCACCGCCCTGCAGCTCAGGCACAAGGTCTCCGTCCCTCCATCCCTCAGGCCCCCACTGCACAGGTGCCCCCACCACACCCTGCCCCAGGTTCCCCCACCCACAGATATACCATCCCCAAGAGGATCCGGCCTTCTCCCCTGCCACTTGCTCTCCCAGCACCACACCCCCGCTGCGCTTGTCTGTGCCACTGATGTGGTGAGGGTGTCCTCCCCTCTGTCCAACCCACCTTGCCTGTTCCCCATTCTCCTCCCCTGGAGGTAGGCACTGCAGTGGAGTCCACTACCGCCCTGTCTGACTTGGGCACTGCAGTGGCGGACCTGTCCACCCCATCTGCAGGGTCCACTGCAGTTGTGCCGGCACCCACGACATCTGAGTCATGCCCCCCAGTTGTGCCGGCACACACCATGTCAGACACCTCCACTGCAGTTGTCAGTGGCTCTCCAGCACCCACCACCCCTTCCCTGACTCCCCTGGTGAGCCCTGATCCTGTCCCTGCGGTGCCTGGCCTGCCCCCCGGTTGCCCCTCCTAGTGGATTGTCCCTGGTATTGTGCAGGCATGCGTAGGGTGACATCTGCCAGTGTCACCCTGTTTGAACTTTGACAATGGACTGGCCATTGGCCTTTGCTCTAATTTCTTCTGGACGTCGTTATCAAACAACACATATGCTGAATAAAGCAACTTTCTTTTCTCTAGTGCTCATGCTTCAGATGTACATGTTGTTGGTGCAGCTAACCATGCCCTTGCTGCAGTGATGGTGATATCTGGTCTCATGATTATGAAGTGTTACTGTGCAGGAACCCATGTGGTCCAGGGGGAATGTGTCCTATCATGTGGTGTATCCATGTCATCAATAGCAGCATCTGAGGGTGTCATGTGTTCAGTATTTGGCAATGGGTTTCCTACTTACATTGGCAATTTCATATCTGTGGCTTCCACCCCTGCACATCTGTTGTGCCTGCCATCGTTGCATTTGTCTACTTCCCTGACCGTGTTGCCATCTCCAGTGGACATGCAGGTTTGGGCATCAATGGGGAGGGACTCATCCGTGTAGTCAGTGCAACATTGCTATACAAGTGTGTTGGATCTGTGCTGATGATTCCGTTGGCACATCCATGACCAGGCTGATGTGATGGGAGCCCTCATTTGGTGCTAATTGTTGATTGTGTGACCAAGTGCTCAGCTGACATGATGGGGCCCTACTGAGGCAACATATGGCACAGCTTTCCTCACACAGGAGTGGAGTCCCCTCATGGCAGTGTGTACACGTGTGACATTGCCTGCGCCCAAGGTGTGTGTTGTATGTGCATGTCTGTGTGTTCACTTCCATTCATCTGCGCATGCTGTGATCCCTAGTGTTGTACCTGTTTGTGATGCTTGCTGACTTGAGCTATGTTCCCCCAAAGTCTTCTCCCTGTGTTCTCTGTGATGTGGGTGCATGGCACATTACTGGTCATCAGGGTGTCACCCATAGGTGTGTTTGCTGTCAGGGCAGAGTTTGTGTGCAGACGCAGATGGGTCACAGTCAGGTTTCCCTTTGGCACTTGTTGTTTGCCCCTGTCATGTGATTTCCAGTTTGTGTTATCTTTCAGTGATTGTGACACGTTGTGTGTGTGACTGCTGGCACTCCTTAGGGTCCGGGCTGCAATGTTGGTTGTTGTCTATGTGTGTTCTTTGTGGGTGACCTTGGCTTCTTCATTGGTGTGTGACTGTGGCTGGGATCCCATTGGTCGGTGTGGTATTGCCGTCATGTCCATGTACAGCGTAGTGTGCAGTGTGTCAGACATTCAGGAGTCTTGTTGAGTGTCCATGTGTGATGTGTTTCTACACCTTGGTTCCCACCCACCACCCTGGAATAGTCATGGGTGCATGTGCAATGTCACCAGTGCATGTGTACTTCACTGCTGCACATTGTTGGAGGTCGAGGGGTGTGGTCTTGAGTGTGTGCAGATGAGAGTTGCTGCCCGGCTAGTCCCCTGCCTCCATGTTGGCCTTGGCTTACTGGCCATGCTGATTGATTTGTGCTTGTGTAGGTGTGATGGTAGTTTGTTGCTCAGGACACCTGACTGTGGTTCACAGTGTGAACGACATTTAGCTTTGTCATCACAGTGGTATTTTTATTCAGCCCAGGGTCACCACATTGTGGGGGCCCTGGGGGTGGTGCTGTGGTGTGTCTGTGACTTGCTGTGTCAGTTGTTGTTCCTACGTGCCTGTGTGACATGTGTGTTTTGTGCTCCCTCTCACCTGTCAATGCCTGCTTGCCCACATAGGGGATTTGGATCCATGAGTTACCTTAGTGTGGCAGTGTATGCACATCTGTATGATTGGTATTCAGCTCTCCTCATGTGTTGTGTTGTTGCCTGGGGACACTGGCACCCCCACCCCTCACCTGCTGTGTATGATGACAGTGTTGGTCTGCCTGTTTGTGTTTGTGCATCTGCACCACTGCATTGGCATATCTTGGGTGTGCCATTGGCTGTATGTTGTTTGGTGTGTTTCCCCTGCTGTCCCTGGGACTCCTAGGTCATCGGTCAGCACAGTGATCATGGTTTGTGTGTCCCATTGCTGCCATGGTATGGTATCTGTTCACCTCACATCTGCTGTCTCCACAGGGTATCTGCATTTGTGTGCCCATTGGTGCAAATATGTGGTTCTGCATTCTGATGGTCACTTCTGTCATTGTGTCATTGATGACTGTTGACGGTCTCAGCCCCCATGGGTGTTGTTTGTCTGCACATGGCCAAAGGAATGTTTCATTTGCACTGCAGTATTTGGCTCCCCCAATTTATGTTGCAATGGGACACATACACTACTTTGCCACAGATGAGTTTTTGGTTCTGTGACCAGGAATGATCCATGCAGTTTGGCAGTTGCAGCTCTTTCTTTGTCAACAATTACCTTTTGGTCACTGTGATGATGAGGGTGTAGACCCCATTGCCACAATGGTCAAAATGTGCTTCAGCTATGGACCCCACACTTGCCTTTTGGTCACTGTGATGATGGGGGTTTAGACCCCATTGCCACAATGGTCAAAATGTGCTTCAGCTATGGACCCCACACTTGCCTTTTGGTCACTGTGATGATGGGGGTTTAGACCCCATTGCCACAATGGTCAAAATGTGCTTCAGCTATGGACCCCACACTTGCCTTTTGGTCACTGTGATGATGGGGGTTTAGACCCCATTGCCACAATGGTCAAAATGTGCTTCAGCTATGGACCCCACACTTGCCTTTTGGTCACTGTGATGATGGGGGTTTAGACCCCATTGCCACAATGGTCAAAATGTGCTTCAGCTATGGACCCCACACTTGCCTTTTGGTCACTGTGATGATGGGGGTTTAGACCCCATTGCCACAATGGTCAAAATGTGCTTCAGCTATGGACCCCACACTTACCTTTTGGTCACTGTGATGATGGGGGTTTAGGGCCCCATTGCCACAATGGTCATGGGCTGCTTGCATTGTGGGTGCCACACACATATATGTGTGGCACATGTGCTAGGGGGTCACATTGTATGTTCAAAGTCATGTTCGGTGTTGTAGGCATTTGACACAGCCTACACACGCTTGTCATGGTGGTGGGGGGATGTCTTTATCTTGCATTCCCTAGGTTGTGGTGTGCTGGTTGTGTCATGCATTGTCCATCCTATGAGTGGGGGTGGTAGTAGTGGTAGGCATCCTGCCCCCCTGGCTAAGGGTGGTAGTAGTGGTAGGCATCCTGCCCCCTGGCTAAGGGTGGTAGTAGTGGTAGGCATCCTGCCCCCTGGCTAAGGGTGGTAGTAGTGGTAGGCATCCTGCCCCCCTGGGTGAGGGTGGTAGTAGTGGTGGGCATCCTGCCCCCTGGCTAAGGGTGGTAGTAGTGGTGGGCATCCTGCCCCCTGGCTAAGGGTGGTAGTAGTGGTAGGCATCCTGCCCCCCGTGGGTGAGGGTGGTAGTAGTGGTGGGCATCCTGCCCCCTGGCTAAGGGTGGTAGTAGTGGTGGGCATCCTGCCCCCTGGCTAAGGGTGGTAGTAGTGGTAGGCATCCTGCCCCCCTGGCTAAGGGTGGTAGTAGTGGTAGGCATCCTGCCCCCTGGCTAAGGGTGGTAGTAGTGGTAGGCATCCTGCCCCCTGGCTAAGGGTGGTAGTAGTGGTAGGCATCCTGCCCCCCTGGGTGAGGGTGGTAGTAGTGGTGGGCATCCTGCCCCCTGGCTAAGGGTGGTAGTAGTGGTGGGCATCCTGCCCCCTGGCTAAGGGTGGTAGTAGTGGTAGGCATCCTGCCCCCCCTGGGTGAGGGTGGTAGTAGTGGTGGGCATCCTGCCCCCTGGCTAAGGGTGGTAGTAGTGGTGGGCATCCTGCCCCCTGGCTAAGGGTGGTAGTAGTGGTAGGCATCCTGCCCCCCTGGCTAAGGGTGGTAGTAGTGGTAGGCATCCTGCCCCCTGGCTAAGGGTGGTAGTAGTGGTAGGCATCCTGCCCCCTGGCTAAGGGTGGTAGTAGTGGTAGGCATCCAGCCCCCCTGGGTTGGGGTGGTGGCGCGCATTCAGGCCCCTGTGTGCATATGTGGCATTGGTGATGGGCATCCCGCCCCTATGGTGCTGCTGTTGCTGGTGTAAGTATATTCAGATTCCCAGTGTATGTGTGTGATGTGTCGTGGTACGTGTTGTATGTGTTTTGTGGTTGGTGTCTGACTTACCTTCTGCGCCGTACGCGTCCGTGCCTGTTCCGGTAGTAGATGTAGAATATTGGTATGATCGGGACGAAGGGATTCATGGTTGGTTCGTGTCGTTCGTCCTTCTCGTTGCTTCGCGTCGTCCTCGTCGCTCGCTTCGTCCCCTCGTCGCCGTCCCGCGCCGCGTCCTCGTCGGTGCCGTGTTCGCCTCGTAGCCGTGGATAGTGTTGTGGCGCGATTCGGAGCTTATGTGCGCCTCTCCCGGATGCTTTGACGTGCCGTGCGTAGCGACGGGTTCGGCGCGTACGGGAAGCGCATCGTACTTGTCCGGCCGGACGGGGCTGCATTTTCCCTTCCGTGCGACTCGATTCGGCGTTTCCGGATTCGCCTCGGTCGGAGAACAGGACCTGGTTTGGGTGAGTACGGCTCGGCCGGAATTTTTGCTGTTGTGCGCATCGTACTTGCTCGTTCGGTGTGTTGTACGGATCGGTCGGGAAACTGGCTTTCGCATGGCTTTTTTCCCGACCGAATGGTATTGGGTGCGCTCCGACCGAGATCGGAATCGACCCCTT
>CAWUFW010032101.1:0-14443 GCA_963921515.1 Calotriton arnoldi | reverse complement strand
ACTGTGTCCTCTCCTCTCCTCTCTGGTTTGCAATGTTGCAAGGGGTTGTGGTCTGTGGGAGTGCTGCTTTTGTACTTACCTATGTGGGTGTGTCCTCATGGTCTGTTGTTTTCAGGTGTGTTGTGTCTGGGGTTCTGGCCTTTGTAGTTTTTGTTTGTCCGGGGGGGTGTTTTCGGGATGTGTACTGTGCTTGTGTATTTGTGCGTGCCTTGCTGTGTGGACTTGTTGGCCATGTTGTGTGCTATTGGTTTTGTGAGCGGATGGTTTCTGTGCAGGGACGTGGGCGCCATGGCTTCTGCCGTGTCGATTCTCATCGGCGTTGTTTGCGCTGGCGGGCGGTATATTTGTAGTTTTCCCGCGCTCATGGCGGTGCGATCGTAATTTCACGTGCGGTGTGTCGGCCGTGAGGGCGGGCGGTTTTGTGTTGTCGTGCGTGTTTCCGTCCGTGGCGGGCGGTTTGACTCCGACTCGGACGATGGCGGGCGGTATTTTGTGTGATTTTTCCGCCGATGGCGGTTTTCGGTTTGTGTAATCGTAATGGCGTGGTCGGTGTTCAGACGGTGTGTGCGGGCGGATTTTTGCCGCTTCCATGCCTGGCGGATTTATTTACGCCGGGTATCGTAATGGGCCCCTAAGAGTGTTAAAAATATCGAAATGTTAAAATATCGAAATGTTATTAATTTAATAATAAGAAATGTTAAAAAGTAGTAAATAATATTAGTTAACATTTATAAAAAAATTATTTGTAATATAAATTTTAGGAGTGGATGTTGGGTTATTAGGGGATAAGGGTGGGGAGTGTTTTAAAAATATAGAAAATGAAATATAAATATATAGAAAAATATATATTAAATAATAAAGGGGCTCATTACGATGGCGGGCGGAAGCACAACCGCCGTGCTGGCGGATGCAAAAACCACCAGTTACCGCCGGCACGCAGCAGTCCACACGCCCGCCCAATTACGATGCGAAAAGCAGGCCAAACACCGCCGGCAAGCCAGCAACACCGTCCGCCATCAAAGTGCGCCCGCACACGTAGCGGCGCAGCACAACTGACACACACCGTCCGACGAAACACGTCCCGCCCGGCGCATAAATTACGATGCCGCAAACAAACGGCTCCCACGGCAAAGAGACACCGCACGTGAAAGAGAGGCGGAAACACGGACGCCGAGCACGGACAACGAAGAAGCGGCACCCCGGGCATGAATCCAGCACTGCAGGCCCTTCCCATGCTTCTGCTGATGCACCACCAAGGACGCAACGTACCGCGGAGACGCAGGTAGGCACACACACAACAAGTGCACGCAAACAGCGCACACAGTGCAAGGGCGGAAAAAGCGGACAACCCCCCACCAGCGCGTGCACACTACACATCCACCATTGCATCCACATATGACACACAGGCCAAATCCTAACATCGCAGAACACATGTGTACACACCACCTGGGACTAGGAACCAACCACCCCGTCACGGCCCCAAAGCGCCGATGACGCCGCCACACATGCGCACAACGCAGAGGCCAACCGCAGCGCCATGCATGCGTCGCACACAGACACAGGGACACAACCAAGCAGCACACACATCAGCCCCACCCCGAACGCACATGACACGTGACAGGCCGGCCACAGACATGTCCCCAACGCCCAATTCACGGACAACACCCAACGCCACACAACCGACGCACACATGTCAGTGAAGTCACGCAACAGCAGGACACACCCCAGTGTAACAAACATGGCGTAGCACACAGCGGCGGCAACACCAACTAGGAGAAGCAGGGCCCCTTCGGGAAGAGGAACGCCAGTACCACACTGAAAAACCCATACCACCCTGCACATATGAACAAGACACATGAAACGGAACACCAAAGAGCCCGGGGACCGACAACAGGTGGCCCAAGAATAACATCCACACACAAGGCCCAACGCAGAGCGGAAAGGCAGCCTGCCGCCCACACAAGGGAGAGCAGACAGCACTGAATGACCTTCCATTCCAACACCGAAACCACAGCCCTACGACAGAAGCCGGTGAATACAGCCATTGTCCAAGAATAGACCAACACAGGCATGCCGAGGAGACCGACCACAGGGCAGATAGCGCATATCACAGAAGCACACAACGGACGGGGAAGAAAGAAGAAAACACTCCCCCATGTCGGCCACATGCAAGTTAATTGGAAGGAGTCACACAGCACTGACCTTGAACTGTCTGAGAAGCATGTGGGAAGAGGGCCCGTGTCCTCCAAACAAGCCAACAGAACACAAGTCCTGTCTCCCCACGACTACACAGAGCTCACAGCAACCCCGGAGCGTGCACATTGCAGACTGCACACACAGCCGGAGCACGCCACCTCTACGAACCGCTGCGAAATGGCAACCGCAACACACCTACCCAACTACGCCGAACAGCTCAAGCTGTACCAAACCAACACGATACATACATTGGGATGCGATCTCCTGTCCCTGCTGAACGTAAGTTACCGACTGACTTACCGCATCACATTGTTCAGCTGCGTCATGCCCGTCTTCTACTGTCGGAGGTGTCCCTACCAGCATCCCGTCGAGATATGCCTCTCCAACCCGGCATGTCTGAAGGCGGACCTGCTACCACTACTCCTCCCTCTGGACGCACACGACAGGGCCTGCTCTGCCTATGGGGGCATGGCGTATGTGGCCAACATCGCACGCGCACTGAAATGGAACCACTGTGCCTCCACACGACGGATCATCGAGAACAGCTACATCGAATGTCACCCAGCATGCCCCATCATGGTCCTCCAAGGGACAACCTACGAACAACACCTTGACAGCCACCATCCGCTTCATTGGCTGGCAAACATGTACACCACCAATGACATGGAAGCCCTGCTGGACGGCATCGCATACCTGACAACCTGTAAATACGTCGGACCACAACGCAGGTTCCCCGAGTGACCTATGAAGTCCAACCCCGCACCCATGCTCAGCTTCCGCACGGACTGGCCAGTCACCACCACAACAGCCATACCAAACGACCGGCAACTGTAACCACACCATCAACGACATCGCCATGACATCGGATATGACCGGGACATGCACACTGTTCCCCATCACATCCAGGAACACCGCATGCATCGTGGGAGGCAGTGGCATGGGCTCTGTGCATCGCACCCACATGGACGGAACTGCACGAACAACCAGGACACGACATGGATCCAGCGCACATGGACACACACACCGCTCAGTGGACATGAATAGGTCGCCTGGAGTCTGTGGGTGCTGCACCCCTCCCACCCCCGCCCCGGGAATCCCATACCAGGACCTTTGCATGGACGACAAGTGCATACAACAACAACACGACCCCAGTGACTGTGACATGTCCAGTAACCACCACAGTGCAACAACAAGTGGCACGCCGCTGCATGCACGCAAGCACATGCCCTGATGTCATCTCACATGCACGCGTGCATGAGGAACAACCGCAGCAAACCTGTCACATGGAACTGAGATGGACTGTGCCCATGATGCCGAGCGGTCTGGTAGGCTACATGTATACCGTCTGTGTCAAAGTCCGCAGCTCCGCAGCTATACGTAAATGTACATTAGCACAGCCTTGGCCAAGCAGATGTAACCCCACACCCTATCCCATTTGTAATCATGCTCAGTATATCCTCAACATGTATTCCGCTGCCAGTAGTGTCCACTATACTGCATCACAGAGGACAGAAGACTCAATATAATGTTTGAAACCAAAACTGTCTCCGCTGACTCATTTCACAAGTACGAATGAGAGAGGATGAGAGTATGTGAAGTACACGGCAGTCGTGACATGACCATGTAGTCCACTGGTATTGGATGTCAACGCAAATGAGTAGCACTACTGTGGAAGACACACATGTGTCGTGTGAAGTCGTATGGACGCAGTGCTCAGGTGGGTGGGTGCGACGGGTAGATGCGCACATGCCAAGTTGGAGCACGCCGTGTTGGGAGGGGTCATGAACAGTACACCACCGCTTCCCTGGGCATTGTGAGAGGACACCTGTCGGGGGGAGTGAACACGTGTGTGCACAGCAGCCGGGCACACGTACAAAGCGGTACCAGGCGCACCTCAGCCCACCCTCTGTGGACAAGCTGGATCCTGTTGTGCGCCCGCCATGCCCCTTGACAAGGCACACACAGCCCCAGTCGACCAGGTGTAACCCCAACATAGTCAATCCGCACAGGCGATACAGGGCACGGGATGGCAGTGGAGCATGGTGTGTGAGAGGTCTCCTCGCGCTCCTCCTGGTCATATCACGCAGGCAATAGAACCTCAACGTCTAGCATGGCACAAGTCAAATGGAAGTGTAGGGGGACGCACCACAGCACGAGCAGCACTGACGTCACGGGAGGTGGCTCGCACCATCCCATCCATTGCCCATCATACCAACCACGCCACATGCCATTGCGACTAAGTGCAAGCGCGTGCGCCACCACCCCCGAGCCCTCCCCAGAGAGGCCAAAGAGTGAATGTGTGGGCCATCAGCCACAGACGGACGCGGCCTGGCCGCAAGGGCAGCCACAGCCACTGGGTGTCGCAGGTGGCGGATCCGGAAGGCGAAGACTGTGATGCATAGTCCATGCAGGCCGGGTCTCCATTTGGGGCACCACGCAGGTGGACGGCGTCCCGCCACACATCATACCCTGAGACAGCCCACTCGTGCAACTGGACCCACACATACACTCCTTGCCCTCTCTGGTGCGAGCTTGGGGCTGCCTGTGCAAGCGCTAGCCTCGCAGGTGAGCATGCATATTGGGGGGCGAGGGGAGGACATGAGGGCTGGGGCGAAGATGACTGTATCACTGTCAGTTAGTACAAGGGATGACCCAGATGTGGAAAGGAAGAGACGTGTCCCGTGTGTACTGCAACTAGTCGCCAATCCAACTACCCCCCATGTCCGGAATGTAAGCCCGCACCTAGGCCCGCCCATCCGCCACATCGAACATACCACCAGCACGACAACCTTCCCATTCGAAACACTGACTGGGGGTGGCGACCAGTGAACAATCATGTGTAGCCTACCCACGCGTACATGTGGGCCCTCCATGATCCATGTCACCTGCGGCAAAGACATGACATGCGCAATGAGGGAAGTGAGGAGAGCTGTCCGCCCCACGCGCAGAACGTGCATCAGCTCCACAGACCCAGCAGCGAGTCCAGCAGGGGTCACATGTGCAGGGGCAGCTGTGCCTGGTGTGAAGGCACATGCATATAGACAGCACATCGACCAATGTGTAGTCTGCCCACATCCACAGTCCATCATCATGCGGACATAGGAATTGAACACAGGGCAACACATCTTAGTTGGTGCACCCACCGTGACCAACAATGCGCAATCATCGACGTACCCGCCCTGTGCATGGCCCCCCACCCAACGGAGGCACATCCAGTGCCACCATCCCACACACACAAGCCTTCCACGGAACATGCTGTGTCCAATGGTCAGTACAGAGTCAGCGCCCATCTGGTGGATCCTGAACAGGAGACACATGCACACACATGCCAGCTCCCACTATGTACGTCTGCCACCTGGCACGTGCAATGTAACCTCTCACCTGTGACGTGTGACTGCAAGCACACAGCCGTCTTGGCATGGGGCTGTCAATGTGGACACCAGTCAATGTTTCGGGAGCTGTGATCCGTACAGTGCTGTACATAGGGTGCAGTGCTGACACCTACTACTGTCTCATATCCCCTCGTGCCACAGGTCCCACTTGTATTGGCCGCTCAGCCCGTGCCCACATCGTCGTCGTCGTGTGCCATACTCATCCAGCCTCGGAAGCAGTTCCATGCTCAGCAGACACTCATGTTGCCGTGGCGTTGCCGCTTGACGAATATGCAGTCAGTCCCCATCAGCACGCCCCGCAAGTCATTGGGGCCTAGATCCCCATGTGCATGCACATGGCAGTGGTATGTCTCACTTGCCATTGCCATTGTTGGGAGACCTGTGTAAGTGTATTGTGGCCGTGCCGTCCCAGCTTGACAGCTGGGCTGTGGCTCATGTGCTTGCTCAGTCATGTCAGTGATGTGTATGCGAAATTGCTATGTGCCGTGTTGCTTTGACATGTGTCCTCTGCCATTTAACCCAGGCGGAGACCGAACATTGACCGCCCATACCAATTGCTGGCGGACATGGACGATACAGAGGTAATCAGGAAGTTTCGGCTGGACAGGCCAACTCTGCATCGACTGTGTGCCATGTTAGAGCCCCATCTCCGTCCCCGCAGGGTGTATCCGACTGCTGTCACCCCCACGGCTAAGGTGATGGCCGCCATGCATTTCTTCGCCACTGGGTCATTCCAGCACACAGTGGGCAGTGGAGGAGGGATGTCCCAGCCCATGTTCAGCAAGGTGCTGAGGGATGTACTGGCAGCCATGATGCTGTACCGGAACAGGTACATCCGATTCCCCAGGGCTCGTGAATTGGCGGCAGTGAAGGGTGCATTCTATGCCCTTGGCAGAATCCCACACGTCGTGGGAGCCATTGACTGCACTCATGTTGGCCTTGTTCCACCACAGGCCACTGAGCACCTGTACCGCAACAGGAAGCACACGCACTCCCTGAATGTGCAAGTGGTGTGCCTTGCGGACATGGTGATCACCCACGTGTGTGCCAAGTTTCCAGGCTCGGCCCATGACGCACACATAATGCGCAACAGCATCTTGCCACGACTGATGGCCAATCTGCAACAGGATCGTGCCTGTATTGTCGGTGAGTATGTGGAGTGGTGTAGCGTGCTGGTTGTGCGATGCTGTCCCCTGTCCAGTTGGAATAGCTACGGTTCTCTGTGTCCCTCACACCCAGGTGACTCTGCGTATCCGAATGGGGCATGGCTGCTCAGTCCATTGAGGAATCCTCGCACCCCAGCAGACGATCGATACAATGAGGCACATGGGAGGACCAGACGTGTGGTCGAGCGTACCTTTGGCCTCCTCAAGTCCAGGTTCAGGTGCCTGGACCGCACCGGGGGTGCACTGGCGTACTCCCCACAGAAGGTGTGCCAGATAGTGGTGGCGTGCTGCATGCTGCACAATCTGGCCATTCGGAAGCAGATCCCCCTCATTGTGGATGACGGAGATCAACCAGGGCCCCAGCCCGCAGACCAGGACAGCTCGAGTGAGGTGGACAGCGGAGAGGAGGAAGCTGGGAATGTGCGCCAGCAGCTCATCGCCCGCTACTTCACTTGACGGTGAGTGTCCATGTACGACGGATGATGTGTCTGTATCTGTGCAGGTGTGTGTGTGCTGTGTCAGGGTGGCCGTATGTTCACTGCGTGCAGTGTGTCAACGCTCCATGGCCAGGGTAGTATGCCACTGTTGGTGACTGTGGCATTGTGCCCTATTGCTCTGTGCGATGTGTGTACATTGCTTGTAGTTGTTGACATGTACTGTGTGATGGGTGTGTGACACACTCATTGAATGTGCTCCTGTTCTGTCTCCCACCCCTAGGTCCCTACAGGCCCTCCGGATTCCATTGCCATGCCACGCATCAGGTGCCCTTCCGCCCAAGGTGGCCGTTGTATTCCGTACAAATAAAACACAGGGCACAAACAGCAGTTAGTGAAAAAGGTGCATTTATTACAAACTGTGACATGTGATTGTGTGTAAGGTGATGACAAAAGTGGTGCGTGCAGTGACAATGAGCTGTCGGTCATGGCTGCGTGATGATCAGGGTGTACCCACTGGTTCTATGTCCATAGTCCAACACACACATGCCATCCAGCTGGCTGTGTGGAGTGGGATCGTAGAGCAAGTCAATGCAGTGGCTGGTCAAGGAAGGCTGGCGGAAGGCTGGCTGGCTGCCTCACTTGCGACTGGAGCGTGCGAAGTCCTCCCGGGAGATCTGTTTCCTCTTCGGACGGCCCCTTCCACGTTTGGGAGGGGGTGTGTGGTGGCGACCTGCTGGTGGTGGGTGAGGTGTGCTCACTGGCTGTGGACGCAGGGGAAGTGGACACTGCTGGCCGACCCTGCGCCCTAGCAGGTGGTGGCGGAGGTGGTGTTGCTGGCCTTGCCTGTGACCCCACCGCCACCACCAGCTGGCCCATGAGGTCCACGAGTTGGTCCATACGGGACACGAATTGGCCCATATGGGCGTCCATGGACCTCAGCACCCCCAGCACCTCCCGCGTGTCAGTAGCAGACCTGGCCCATTGTCCTTGGGCCTCTTCATAGGCCCCAAGGACTCTGGCCATTTGAGGCAGGGCATGGCTCCCAGGGGAGGCTGGCGTTTCCCTGACCCTGCTCCTCCTACCAGTCCTGCTGCCACCGGCCTGCCCACTAGCCACATTGCACACCACGGTCCTCGCTGTGGCTCCCAGGGTGGATCCAGTCGGCCGGGCCACCACCTGCGCTGGGGCTGGTGCCAGCGAAGACGTGGTGGTGGTGGAGGCGGTGGTGGTCGGTGCGGCGATGGTGGCGGTTGCGGCAGTGGTAGTGGCCGCAATGACCGTGGGTGTGCGCAATGACCGTGGGTGTGGCCGCAACGACAGTGGCAGCAGGGGACTGGGACTGTTCAGCATCCCTGGATGATGGGTTGGTGGGTAGGAGGGGTCCTGGGGAGCGGCTGGGCCCTGCCACGCCAGATGGGCCAGCTTGGTGGTCCGTGTCCGAAGAGGTGGACAGATCCTCCAGATCCGTGTGTCCTCGTTGGGGGCTTGTAGGCTGGCTGTGCTGGCTGCTGTCTCCATCCCCAGCATCCAGCAGTTCGTCACCTGTGGAGAGAATGAGATTTGTTATTGTGTTGCACCTGGCGAAGTATGTATTAGTCGTCTGACATTGGCAGTTCGTGCAATCTCGTACATGGGTTTCCCGGAGGCGAGTGTGTGGCTGTGGCATCTGTAGTTGTGTGTGCTAGGCAATGGGACTGTGTGCTGTGCACATGTGGCATGGGACGGATTGGCCATGCCGATGGGTGTGTTGCTGTGCCCCTACTCATTGTGACTCTGGTGTATGCGGGCTCCTGGCCCATCCTGGGTCTGGTTTGTACTTTGCTTTTGGAGTTCATATGGAACGCTTAGGAACGCATATGGCAACATGGGGGCCATGCCCCAGATTCGCATTTGGGAGGGTATGCTTGGGGGCAACATGGCCATGCCAGATTCGCATTTGGGAGGATATGCTTTGGGGTTCAAATGGAACGCTTAGGAACGCATATGGCAACATGGGGGCCATGCCCCAGATTCGCATTTGGGAGGGGATATGCTTTTGGGGTACATGCTGTGAGCCATGGGTGCCGAACGTGACATGTGTTGTGGCAGCATGACAGTGCATGGTCTGAGGTGTGTGCATGCCTGACATGCCCTGCATATTTGCTGTCTGTTGTGGTTACTGGACATGGCATTGGACGCATCGTTATGAGTGAGTGATAGTTGTGTGCCAGCCAACGTATTGCAGTTGTCCCATCTCCTTGGTGTGCGTGCTGCCCTGTGCCATGTGCATCACTGCAGTGCTCGGGGGGTGTGGCCCATGTTGTGTGTTGTTGCTCACAGTGTGTCGTGCGCTTAATTGACTTCTGGCACATGGTTGGTCATGGGCATGTGTCTTAGCGTGACTGCTGTATGTGTGGCAGCTGTGCGGATGACATGCCTTTCATGTGACTGGGGCTGACGGATGGGATGGATGGTATGTTGTATGTGCATGGTGTGTCTGTGAGTTTGATGGGTTCAGTGGTGTTCGTGTGCATTTCTGTTGTTCCGCTCTGTTGCGTCTAGTGTTGTTTGTCTTACATAGGCGTAGTTGTGGGGTGTGGGGTTGACAGGCAGTGGGGGCTACATGGACAGGACTTCAATGGTGTTTCGGTTGTGTGTGATGAGTTGCACAGTGGCTGCCGTGTGGGACTATATTCAGTGTGGCTTGTGCATGCAGACGTGGCTCCTTGGGTGTTGCTATGTCTGTGATGGGTCATGTGGGGTGTGAGTCTGTTGTTCATGTCCGTGTGCACATTGTTCACTTGTTCGTGACGGTGGGCGGTGCTGCGTGTTCGTGTGCTACGTGACATGTCCCATGTGTTGGTGGTGTTATGGTCCTCATGCCTCCAGTAATCCAGCCCTGTCCAGTTTCCCACCTGCAAGTTGTTCGTGCGTGCACTGTACTGGATGCCACATGGCTCTAAGCGGGGGTGCTCCATGTTGCAGGTCTGTGGGGGTGGGGGGTGTAGTGGGTCGTGGGGGTGGCTGTACACCCACTGACACCGATTGCTGTGGACCGTGATGTCTGCCTTTCGGCTGTCGTTGTGCACTGCGGTGGCTGACACGTGGCTGTGGGGTGTGGGGGATGCTCCTCCTTGCTGTGCTGTGGGACTGGGGCCTGGTGTGTGTTGTACTTGGGCTGTCCACCCTCCCACCCACTGCACTTTGTGTTCCTGCCACTTACCTGTTACTTGTCGGTTAGTGCAGCTGTGGCGGACACATGGGTGTGGTGGGTGCTCGTTGTGGCGCTTCTGGCATATTTGGGGACCTGTTGGTGGTTACGTGGCTGGCTTAGTGTACACATGTCCCCACGCATCTTACAGTTGTTCGGTTTGGGCTGTGTGTGGTAGTGTCTGTTGCATGTGTGTGTGATGTGTTGTGTATTGTGTGCTGGACATGGGGGTGTTTGTCCCTGGGAGCTGTGGCATGGTAGTTGCGCATGTGAGTACATAGCGGTGTGCTGGTATACATTAGTTTGTACTTACCAGCCTCCACTCCCCCTGCTAATCCGGCGAGGATCTCCGGATGGATTACGACTCGCACCTTCTCCTCCCACGCTTTGAAGGTCTTAAAGAGCGCGGGATTCCCTCCGCCAGTGACGGCAGCCAGCTCTCTGTTTTTGCCCTCCTTCTTCTTGACCAGGCTCTTTACGTCATTCCAACGTTTGTTTATCTCGACTCTGTTCCTGGGCAGGGTCCCGACTGCATTGACCTGGTCTACGATCCGGTTCCACATTCTGTTTCTGGTGGCTAGTGGTGTGTGCTGGACCATGTTCCCATAGATTTGTGGGTGCACCTTGATGATCTCGTCGACCATGACCGTCAGCTCCATGGGCGTGAACTTGGGCATTCTTTGTGGTGCCATGGTGTTTGTGGTGCTGGTGCGGTGTGTGTTGTGTAATGTGCAGGGGGTTTGTGGTGCCGGTGTTTGGTGGTGGTGGTGGTGGTGGTGGTGGTTGTGATGTGTGCGTTTCTGTGGTGTGCTGCTGTCCTTGCTGTGTCACTGTGTCCTCTCCTCTCCTCTCTGGTTTGCAATGTAGCAAGGGGTTGTGGTCTGTGGGAGTGCTGCTTTTGTACTCACCTATGTGGGTGTGTCCTCATGGTCTGTTGTTTTCAGGTGTGTTGTGTCTGGGGTTCTGGCCTTTGTATTTTTTGTTTGTCCGGGGGGTGTTTTCGGGATGTGTACTGTGCTTGTGTATTTGTGTGTGCCTTGCTGTGTGGACTTGTTGGCCATGTTGTGTGCTATTGGTTTTGTGTGCGGATGGTTTCTGTGCAGGTACGTTGGCGCCATGGCTTCTGCCGTGTCGATTCTCATCGGCGTTGTTTGCGCTGGCGGGCGGTATATTTGTTGTTTTTCCGCGCTCATGGCGGTGCGATCGTAATTTCACGTGCGGTGTGTCGGCCGTGTGGGCGGGCGGTTTTGTGTTGTCGTGCGTGTTTCCGTCCGTGGCGGGCGGTTTGACTCCGACTCGGACGATGGCGGGCGGTATTTTGTGTGATTTTTCCGCCGATGGCGGTTTTCGGTTTGTGTACTCATAATGGCGTGGTCGGTGTTCAGGCGGTGTGTGCGGGCGGATTTTTGCCGCTTCCATGCCTGGCGGATTTTTTTACGCCGGGTATCGTAATGAGCCCCATAGAGTGTTAAAAATATCGAAATGTTAAAATATCGAAATGTTATAAATTTAATAATAAGAAATGTAAAGAAAGTAGTAAATAATATTAGTTAACATTTATAAAAAAATTATTTGTAATATAAATTTTAGGAGCGGGATGTTGGGTTATTAGGGGATAAGGGTGGGGAGTGTTTTAAAAATATAGAAAATGAAATATAAATATATAGAAAAATATATAGTAAATAATAAAGTGTTGTTTTAGGAGCGGGATGTAGGGTTATTAGGGGATAAGGGTGGGGAGTGTTTTAAAAAATATAGATTTATAAAATTGAAATTAAAAATAAATTTTGTTGAGAGTAAATAATTATTTATGAATGAATATTAAATTTTGAGGTTAAAATTTTGAAATATTTTTAAAATAAATATTTAATTTATTTTAAAATATTAATATAAAATTTATTTTTACATGTAATCTAATTTGTTTAAAAAATATCTTATTTGTACTGATAGGTCTTGTTGTATTTATAATTAATTAATTAAATTTAAAAATTAGGAATGTTACAAAAAAATATATATCATTAATATTAATAGTATAATTATGATAGTTAATTTTGGGTAGAAATGTATAGTGTGGGTTATATAAAAAATTAAATATAAAAATTATAAAATATATTTAGATCTCATAATTTATAATTTACAAATTTTAAAATTTAATACCCCAAAAAATATATTCAATATATATGTATTGAGCAAATATTAATAATTTCAAATATTATTTATAATTTATAAATATATTATACTACAGAGAATTATATATGTAATAAGGTATGGTATTTAAATATAATGTAATGGAGTACATATAATGCATTATTTATAATAAATTTGTGAGTAATATGATAATATATGTAATAAAAAATTAATATAAATTAATATTTGATAAATATATTATTATTAAATATGTATACATTTTTTGTAGTAATATTTAATGTAAAAAAGTATTTGGAAATGTAATATTTAATAAGGAATTAAAATAGTATTAAATTAATAATGACATATGTATACATTTTAATGAATTAATTGTATTATAATTTATAAATATTAAATTAATATATTTATAAATATAATATGTGGGAATATTATAATAAAGAGTGTTTTAACTCTTTTTTTAAAATTTTGTTTGTATTTTGAACAAAAATTAATAAATGTTTAGTAGGTAGCATTATTATTTAAGATATATTTATTGTAATAAAATTTGTAGATGAAATGTAAATTTTATAAATAGTTTTTAATTTTTGAATTTTAACTATAGTGTGAATTTCATAATATATTTGTTTACTCTCAAAATTTTAATATAAGTTAAGTTAAAGTGGAGTGGGAATAGTAAATTATATTTATTTACTAACCAACACCTTCACTGATTTAATATTAACTGGAGTGGGAATAATTATTTATATTCATTTACTGACCAATATTTTGTTTTATTTAATACTAATTGGAGTGGGAATAGTAAAATATATTTATTTACTATTTAGCACTTTCCCTGATTTAATTCTAACTGGACTGGTAATAGTAAATTATATTGATTTAATATCCAGCACCTTCCCTTATTTAATAATAATTGGAGTGGTAATAGTAATTTATATTTATTTAATATCCAGCACCTTCCCTGATTTAATACTAACTGGAGTGGGAATAGTAATTAATTATTATTTACTATCCAGCACCTTCCCTTATTTAATAGTAACTGGAGTGGGAATAGTAAATTATATTTATTTACTATCCAGCACCTTCCCTGATTTAATACTAACTGGAGTGGGAATAGTAAATTATATTTATTTAATATCCAGCACCTTCCCTGATTTAATACTAACTGGAGTGGGAATAGTAAATTATATTTATTTACTATCCAGCACCTTCCCTGATTTAATACTAACTGGAGTGGGAATAGTAAATTATATTGATTTACTATCCAGCACCTTCCCTTATTTAATATTAACTGGAGTGGGAATAGTAAATTATATTTATTTACTATGCAGCACCTTCCCTGATTTAATACTAACTGGAGTGGGAATAGTAAATTATTATTATTTACTATCCAGCACCTTCCCTGATTTAATACTAACTGGAGTGGGAATAGTAAATTATATTGATTTAATATCCAGCACCTTCCCTGATTTAATACTAACTGGAGTGGGAATAGTAAATTATATTTATTTAATATCCAGCACCTTCCCTGATTTAATACTAACTGGAGTGGGAATAGTAAATTATATTTATTTACTATCCAGCACATTCCCTTATTTAATACTAACTTGAGTGGGAATATTAAATTATATTGATTTACTATCCAGCACCTTCCCTTATTTAATATTAACTGGAGTGGGAATAGTAAATTATATTTATTTACTATCCAGCACCTTCCCTGATTTAATACTAACTGGAGTGGGAATAGTAAATTAATATTATTTACTATCCAGCACCTTCCCCTATTTAATACTAACTGGAGTGGGAATAGTAAATTATATTGATTTAATATCCAGCACCTTCCCTTATTTAATATTAATTGGAGTGGGAATATTTAATTATATTTATTTACTATCCAGCACCTTCCCTGATTTAATA
>CAWUFW010032100.1:0-14447 GCA_963921515.1 Calotriton arnoldi | reverse complement strand
AGACACTACCACACACAGGCCAAACCGAACAACTGTAAGATGCGTGGGGACATGTGTACACTAAGCCAGCCACGTAACCACCAACAGGTCCCCAAATATGCCAGAAGCGCCACAACGAGCACCCACCACACCCATGTGTCCGCCACAGCTGCACTAACCGACAAGTAACAGGTAAGTGGCAGGAACACAAAGTGCAGTGGGTGGGACGGTGGACAGCCCAAGTACAACACACACCAGGCCCCAGTCCCACAGCACAGCAAGGAGGAGCATCCCCCACACCCCACAGCCACGTGTCAGCCACCGCAGTGCACAACGACAGCCGAAAGGCAGACATCACGGTCCACAGCAATCGGTGTCAGTGGGTGTACAGCCACCCCCACGACCCACTACACCCCCCACCCCCACAGACCTGCAACATGGAGCACCCCCGCTTAGAGCCATGTGGCATCCAGTACAGTGCACGCACGAACAACTTGCAGGTGGGAAACTGGACAGGGCTGGATTACTGGAGGCATGAGGACCATAACACCACCAACACATGGGACATGTCACGTAGCACACGAACACGCAGCACCGCCCACCGTCACGAACAAGTGAACAATGTGCACACGGACATGAACAGCAGACTCACACCCCACATGACCCATCACAGACATAGCAACACCCAAGGAGCCACGTCTGCATGCACAAGCCACACTGAATATAGTCCCACACGGCAGCCACTGTGCAACTCATCACACACAACCGAAACACCATTGAAGTCCTGTCCATGTAGCCCCCACTGCCTGTCAACCCCACACCCCACAACTACGCCTATGTAAGACAAACAACACTAGACGCAACAGAGCGGAACAACAGAAATGCACACGAACACCACTGAACCCATCAAACTCACAGACACACCATGCACATACAACATACCATCCATCCCATCCGTCAGCCCCAGTCACATGAAAGGCATGTCATCCGCACAGCTGCCACACATACAGCAGTCACGCTAAGACACATGCCCATGACCAACCATGTGCCAGAAGTCAATTAAGCGCACGACACACTGTGAGCAACAACACACAACATGGGCCACACCCCCCGAGCACTGCAGTGATGCACATGGCACAGGGCAGCACGCACACCAAGGAGATGGGACAACTGCAATACGTTGGCTGGCACACAACTATCACTCACTCATAACGATGCGTCCAATGCCATGTCCAGTAACCACAACAGACAGCAAATATGCAGGGCATGTCAGGCATGCACACACCTCAGACCATGCACTGTCATGCTGCCACAACACATGTCACGTTCGGCACCCATGGCTCACAGCATGTACCCCAAAAGCATATCCCCTCCCAAATGCGAATCTGGGGCATGGCCCCCATGTTGCCATATGCGTTCCTAAGCGTTCCATTTGAACCCCAAAAGCATATCCCCTCCCAAATGCGAATCTGGGGCATGGCCCCCATGTTGCCATATGCGTTCCTAAGCGTTCCATTTGAACCCCAAAAGCATATCCCCTCCCAAATGCGAATCTGGGGCATGGCCCCCATGTTGCCATATGCGTTCCTAAGCGTTCCATTTGAACCCCAAAAGCATATCCCCTCCCAAATGCGAATCTGGGGCATGGCCCCCATGTTGCCATATGCGTTCCTAAGCGTTCCATTTGAACCCCAAAAGCATATCCCCTCCCAAATGCGAATCTGGGGCATGGCCCCCATGTTGCCATATGCGTTCCTAAGCGTTCCATTTGAACCCCAAAAGCATATCCCCTCCCAAATGCGAATCTGGGGCATGGCCCCCATGTTGCCATATGCGTTCCTAAGCGTTCCATATGAACACCAAAAGCAAAGTACAAACCAGACCCAGGATGGGCCAGGAGCCCGCATACACCAGAGTCACAATGAGTAGGGGCAAAGCAACACACCCATCGGCATGGCCAATCCGTCCCATGCCACATGTGCACAGCACACAGTCCCATTGCCTAGCACACACAACTACAGATGCCACAGCCACACACTCGCCTCCGGGAAACCCATGTACGAGATTGCACGAACTGCCAATGTCAGACGACTAATACATACTTCGCCAGGTGCAACACAATAACAAATCTCATTTTCTCCACAGGTGACGAACTGCTGGACGCTGGGGATGGAGACAGCAGCCAGCACAGCCAGCCTACAAGCCCCCAACGAGGACACACGGATCTGGAGGATCTGTCCACCTCTTCGGACACGGACCACCAAGCTGGCCCATCTGGCGTGGCAGGGCCCAGCCGCTCCCCAGGACCCCTCCTACCCACCAACCCATCATCCAGGGATGCTGAACAGTCCCAGTCCCCTGCTGCCACTGTCGTTGCGGCCACACCCACGGTCATTGCGGCCACTACCACTGCCGCAACCGCCACCATCGCCGCACCGACCACCACCGCCTCCACCACCACCACGTCTTCGCTGGCACCAGCCCCAGCGCAGGTGGTGGCCCGGCCGACTGGATCCACCCTGGGAGCCACAGCGAGGACCGTGGTGTGCAATGTGGCTAGTGGGCAGGCCGGTGGCAGCAGGACTGGTAGGAGGAGCAGGGTCAGGGAAACGCCAGCCTCCCCTGGGAGCCATGCCCTGCCTCAAATGGCCAGAGTCCTTGGGGCCTATGAAGAGGCCCAAGGACAATGGGCCAGGTCTGCCACTGACACGCGGGAGGTGCTGGGGGTGCTGAGGTCCATGGACGCCCATATGGGCCAATTCGTGTCCCGTATGGACCAACTCGTGGACCTCATGGGCCAGCTGGTGGTGGCGGTGGGGTCACAGGCAAGGCCAGCAACACCACCTCCGCCACCACCTGCTAGGGCGCAGGGTCGGCCAGCAGTGTCCACTTCCCCTGCGTCCACAGCCAGTGAGCACACCTCACCCACCACCAGCAGGTCGCCACCACACACCCCCCTCCCAAACGTGGAAGGGGCCGTCCGAAGAGGAAACAGATCTCCCGGGAGGACTTAGCACGCTCCAGTCGCAAGTGAGGCAGCCAGCCAGCCTTCCGCCAGCCTTCCTTGACCAGCCACTGCATTGACTTGCTCTACGATCCCACTCCACACAGCCAGCTGGATGGCATGTGTGTGTTGGACTATGGACATAGAACCAGTGGGTACACCCTGATCATCACGCAGCCATGACCGACAGCTCATTGTCACTGCACGCACCACTTTTGTTATCACCTTACACACAATCACATGTCACAGTTCGTAATAAATGCACCTTATTCACTAACTGCTGTTTGTGCCCTGTGTTTTATTTGTACGGAATACAACGGCCACCTTGGGCGGAAGGGCACCTGATGCGTGGCATGGCAATGGAATCCGGAGGGCCTGTAGGGACCTAGGGGTGGGAGACAGAACAGGAGCACATTCAATGAGTGTGTCACACACCCATCACACAGTACATGTCAACAACTACAAGCAATGTACACACATCGCACAGAGCAATAGGGCACAATGCCACAGTCACCAACAGTGGCATACTACCCTGGCCATGGAGCGTTGACACACTGCACGCAGTGAACATACGGCCACCCTGACACAGCACACACACACCTGCACAGATACAGACACATCATCCGTCGTACATGGACACTCACCGTCAAGTGAAGTAGCGGGCGATGAGCTGCTGGCGCACATTCCCAGCTTCCTCCTCTCCGCTGTCCACCTCACTCGAGCTGTCCTGGTCTGCGGGCTGGGGCCCTGGTTGATCTCCGTCATCCACAATGAGGGGGATCTGCTTCTGAATGGCCAGATTGTGCAGCATGCAGCACGCCACCACTATCTGGCACACCTTCTGTGGGGAGTACGCCAGTGCACCCCCGGTGCGGTCCAGGCACCTGAACCTGGACTTGAGGAGGCCAAAGGTACGCTCGACCACACGTCTGGTCCTCCCATGTGCCTCATTGTATCGATCGTCTGCTGGGGTGCGAGGATTCCTCAATGGACTGAGCAGCCATGCCCCATTCGGATACGCAGAGTCACCTGGGTGTGAGGGACACAGAGAACCGTAGCTATTCCAACTGGACAGGGGACAGCATCGCACAACCAGCACGCTACACCACTCCACATACTCACCGACAATACAGGCACGATCCTGTTGCAGATTGGCCATCAGTCGTGGCAAGATGCTGTTGCGCATTATGTGTGCGTCATGGGCCGAGCCTGGAAACTTTGTACACACGTGGGTGATCACCATGTCCGCAAGGCACACCACTTGCACATTCAGGGAGTGCGTGTGCTTCCTGTTGCGGTACAGGTGCTCAGTGGCCTGTGGTGGAACAAGGCCAACATGAGTGCAGTCAATGGCTCCCACGACGTGTGGGATTCTGCCAAGGGCATAGAATGCACCCTTCACTGCCGCCAATTCACGAGCCCTGGGGAAGCGGATGTACCTGTTCCGGTACAGCATCATGGCTGCCAGTACATCCCTCAGCACCTTGCTGAACATGGGCTGGGACATCCCTCCTCCACTGCCCACTGTGTGCTGGAATGACCCAGTGGCGAAGAAATGCATGGCGGCCATCACCTTAGCCGTGGGGGTGACAGCAGTCGGATACACCCTGCGGGGACGGAGATGGGGCTCTAACATGGCACACAGTCGATGCAGAGTTGGCCTGTCCAGCCGAAACTTCCTGATTACCTCTGTATCATCCATGTCCGCCAGCAATTGGTATGGGCGGTCAATGTTCGGTCTCCGCCTGGGTTAAATGGCAGAGGACACATGTCAAAGCAACACGGCACATAGCAATTTCGCATACACATCACTGACATGACTGAGCAAGCACATGAGCCACAGCCCAGCTGTCAAGCTGGGACGGCACGGCCACAATACACTTACACAGGTCTCCCAACAATGGCAATGGCAAGTGAGACATACCACTGCCATGTGCATGCACATGGGGATCTAGGCCCCAATGACTTGCGGGGCGTGCTGATGGGGACTGACTGCATATTCGTCAAGCGGCAACGCCACGGCAACATGAGTGTCTGCTGAGCATGGAACTGCTTCCGAGGCTGGATGAGTATGGCACACGACGACGACGATGTGGGCACGGGCTGAGCGGCCAATACAAGTGGGACCTGTGGCACGAGGGGATATGAGACAGTAGTAGGTGTCAGCACTGCACCCTATGTACAGCACTGTACGGATCACAGCTCCCGAAACATTGACTGGTGTCCACATTGACAGCCCCATGCCAAGACGGCTGTGTGCTTGCAGTCACAGGTGAGAGGTTACATTGCACGTGCCAGGTGGCAGACGTACATAGTGGGAGCTGGCATGTGTGTGCATGTGTCTCCTGTTCAGGATCCACCAGATGGGCGCTGACTCTGTACTGACCATTGGACACAGCATGTTCCGTGGAAGGATTGTGTGTGTGGGATGGTGGCACTGGATGTGCCTCCGTTGGGTGGGGGGCCATGCACAGGGCGGGTACGTCGATGATTGCGCATTGTTGGTCACGGTGGGTGCACCAACTAAGATGTGTTGCCCTGTGTTCAATTCCTATGTCCGCATGATGATGGACTGTGGATGTGGGCAGACTACACATTGGTCGATGTGCTGTCTATATGCATGTGCCTTCACACCAGGCACAGCTGCCCCTGCACATGTGACCCCTGCTGGACTCGCTGCTGGGTCTGTGGAGCTGATGCACCTTCTGCGCGTGGGGCGGACAGCTCTCCTCACTTCCCTCATTGCGCATGTCATGTCTTTGCCGCAGGTGACATGGATCATGGAGGGCCCACATGTACGCGTGGGTAGGCTACACATGATTGTTCACTGGTCGCCACCCCCAGTCAGTGTTTCGAATGGGAAGGTTGTCGTGCTGGTGGTATGTTCGATGTGGCGGATGGGCGGGCCTAGGTGCGGGCTTACATTCCGGACATGGGGGGTAGTTGGATTGGCGACTAGTTGCAGTACACACGGGACACGTCTCTTCCTTTCCACATCTGGGTCATCCCTTGTACTAACTGACAGTGATACAGTCATCTTCGCCCCAGCCCTCATGTCCTCCCCTCGCCCCCCAATATGCATGCTCACCTGCGAGGCTAGCGCTTGCACAGGCAGCCCCAAGCTCGCACCAGAGAGGGCAAGGAGTGAATGTGTGGGTCCAGTTGCACGAGTGGGCTGTCTCAGGGTATGATGTGTGGCGGGACGCCGTCCACCTGCGTGGTGCCCCAAATGGAGACCCGGCCTGCATGGACTATGCATCACAGTCTTCGCCTTCCGGATCCGCCACCTGCGACACCCAGTGGCTGTGGCTGCCCTTGCGGCCAGGCCGCGTCCGTCTGTGGCTGTTGGCCCACACATTCACTCTTTGGCCTCTCTGGGGAGGGCTCGGGGGTGGTGGCGCACGCGCTTGCACTTAGTCGCAATGGCATGTGTCGTGGTTGGTATGATGGGCAATGGATGGGATGGTGCGAGCCACCTCCCGTGACGTCAGTGCTGCTCGTGCTGTGGTGCGTCCCCCTACACTTCCATGTGACTTGTGCCATGCTAGACGTTGAGGTTCTATTGCCTGCGTGATATGACCAGGAGGAGCGCGAGGAGACCTCTCACACACCATGCTCCACTGCCATCCCGTGCCCTGTATCGCCTGTGCGGATTGACTATGTTGGGGTTACACCTGGTCGACTGGGGCTGTGTGTGCCTTGTCAAGGGGCATGGCGGGCGCACAACAGGATCCAGCTTGTCCACAGAGGGTGGGCTGAGGTGCGCCTGGTACCGCCTTGTACGTGTGCCCGGCTGCTGTGCACACACGTGTTCACTCCCCCCGACAGGTGTCCTCTCACAATGCCCAGGGAAGCGGTGGTGTACTGTTCATGACCCCTCCCAACACGGCGTGCTCCAACTTGGCATGTGCGCATCTACCCGTCGCACCCACCCACCTGAGCACTGCGTCCATACGACTTCACACGACACATGTGTGTCTTCCACAGTAGTGCTACTCATTTGCGTTGACATCCAATACCAGTGGACTACATGGTCATGTCACGACTGCCGTGTACTTCACATACTCTCATCCTCTCTCATTCGTACTTGTGAAATGAGTCAGCGGAGACAGTTTTGGTTTCAAACATTATATTGAGTCTTCTGTCCTCTGTGATGCAGTATAGTGGACACTACTGGCAGCGGAATACATGTTGAGGATATACTGAGCATGATTACAAATGGGATAGGGTGTGGGGTTACATCTGCTTGGCCAAGGCTGTGCTAATGTACATTTACGTATAGCTGCGGAGCTGCGGACTTTGACACAGACGGTATACATGTAGCCTACCAGACCGCTCGGCATCATGGGCACAGTCCATCTCAGTTCCATGTGACAGGTTTGCTGCGGTTGTTCCTCATGCACGCGTGCATGTGAGATGACATCAGGGCATGTGCTTGCGTGCATGCAGCGGCGTGCCACTTGTTGTTGCACTGTGGTGGTTACTGGACATGTCACAGTCACTGGGGTCGTGTTGTTGTTGTATGCACTTGTCGTCCATGCAAAGGTCCTGGTATGGGATTCCCGGGGCGGGGGTGGGAGGGGTGCAGCACCCACAGACTCCAGGCGACCTATTCATGTCCACTGAGCGGTGTGTGTGTCCATGTGCGCTGGATCCATGTCGTGTCCTGGTTGTTCGTGCAGTTCCGTCCATGTGGGTGCGATGCACAGAGCCCATGCCACTGCCTCCCACGATGCATGCGGTGTTCCTGGATGTGATGGGGAACAGTGTGCATGTCCCGGTCATATCCGATGTCATGGCGATGTCGTTGATGGTGTGGTTACAGTTGCCGGTCGTTTGGTATGGCTGTTGTGGTGGTGACTGGCCAGTCCGTGCGGAAGCTGAGCATGGGTGCGGGGTTGGACTTCATAGGTCACTCGGGGAACCTGCGTTGTGGTCCGACGTATTTACAGGTTGTCAGGTATGCGATGCCGTCCAGCAGGGCTTCCATGTCATTGGTGGTGTCCATGTTTGCCAGCCAATGAAGCGGATGGTGGCTGTCAAGGTGTTGTTCGTAGGTTGTCCCTTGGAGGACCATGATGGGGCATGCTGGGTGACATTCGATGTAGCTGTTCTCGATGATCCGTCGTGTGGAGGCACAGTGGTTCCATTTCAGTGCGCGTGCGATGTTGGCCACATACGCCATGCCCCCATAGGCAGAGCAGGCCCTGTCGTGTGCGTCCAGAGGGAGGAGTAGTGGTAGCAGGTCCGCCTTCAGACATGCCGGGTTGGAGAGGCATATCTCGACGGGATGCTGGTAGGGACACCTCCGACAGTAGAAGACGGGCATGACGCAGCTGAACAATGTGATGCGGTAAGTCAGTCGGTAACTTACGTTCAGCAGGGACAGGAGATCGCATCCCAATGTATGTATCGTGTTGGTTTGGTACAGCTTGAGCTGTTCGGCGTAGTTGGGTAGGTGTGTTGCGGTTGCCATTTCGCAGCGGTTCGTAGAGGTGGCGTGCTCCGGCTGTGTGTGCAGTCTGCAATGTGCACGCTCCGGGGTTGCTGTGAGCTCTGTGTAGTCGTGGGGAGACAGGACTTGTGTTCTGTTGGCTTGTTTGGAGGACACGGGCCCTCTTCCCACATGCTTCTCAGACAGTTCAAGGTCAGTGCTGTGTGATTCCTTCCAATTAACTTGCATGTGGCCGACATGGGGGAGTGTTTTCTTCTTTCTTCCCCGTCCGTTGTGTGCTTCTGTGATATGCGCTATCTGCCGTGTGGTCGGTCTCCTCGGCATGCCTGTGTTGGTCTATTCTTGGACAATGGCTGTATTCACCGGCTTCTGTCGTAGGGCTGTGGTTTCGGTGTTGGAATGGAAGGTCATTCAGTGCTGTCTGCTCTCCCTTGTGTGGGCGGCAGGCTGCCTTTCCGCTCTGCGTTGGGCCTTGTGTGTGGTTGTAATTCTTGGGCCACCTGTTGTCGGTCCCCGGGCTCTTTGGTGTTCCGTTTCATGTGTCTTGTTCATATGTGCAGGGTGGTATGGGTTTTTCAGTGTGGTACTGGCGTTCCTCTTCCCGAAGGGAGCCCTGCTTCTCCTAGTTGGTGTTGCCGCCGCTGTGTGCTACGCCATGTTTGTTACACTGGGGTGTGTCCTGCTGTTGCGTGACTTCACTGACATGTGTGCGTCGGTTGTGTGGCGTTGGGTGTTGTCCGTGAATTGGGCGTTGGTGACATGTCTGTGGCCGGCCTGTCACGTGTCATGTGCGTTCGGGGTGGGGCTGATGTGTGTGCTGCTTGGTTGTGTCCCTGTGTCTGTGTGCGACGCATGCATGGCGCTGCGGTTGGCCTCTGCGTTGTGCGCATGTGTGGCGGCGTCATCGGCGCTTTGGGGCCGTGACGGGGTGGTTGGTTCCTAGTCCCAGGTGGTGTGTACACATGTGTTCTGCGATGTTAGGATTTGGCCTGTGTGTCATATGTGGATGCAATGGTGGATGTGTAGTGTGCACGCGCTGGTGGGGGTTGTCCGCTTTTTCCGCCCTTGCACTGTGTGCGCTGTTTGCGTGCACTTGTTGTGTGTGTGCCTACCTGCGTCTCCGCGGTACGTTGCGTCCTTGGTGGTGCATCAGCAGAAGCATGGGAAGGGCCTGAAGTGCTGGATTCATGCCCGGGGTGCCGCTTCTTCGTTGTCCGTGCTCTGCGTCCGTGTTTCCGCCTCTCTTTCACGTGCGGTGTCTCTTTGCCGTGGGAGCCGTTTGTTTGCGGCATCGTAATTTATGCGCCGGGCGGGACGTGTTTCGTCGGACGGTGTGTGTCAGTTGTGCTGCGCCGCTACGTGTGCGGGCGCACTTTGATGGCGGACGGTGTTGCTGGCTTGCCGGCGGTGTTTGGCCTGCTTTTCGCATCATAATTGGGCGGGCGTGTGGACTGCTGCGTGCCGGCGGTAACTGGTGGTTTTTGCATCCGCCAGCACGGCGGTTGTGCTTCCGCCCGCCATCGTAATGGGCCCCTAAATTCTTACAATTTAAAAAAAATAAAATCAATGAAATTAAACACAACAATAGGACATAATCATTTAAAATCCTTTTTTGCCTTGTAGAAATATACTTCAATCTAAGACAGGCAATGTGTTGAGATGTTGTAAAGCATCTTTTAAAATGTGAGCCGCAGGATTATGAAAGAAGCAACCCTCTTTAACCAAACATTTCTTCTGCTTTCAATGCCTGATTCCAAAATTCTTTTGGAAATGATAATTTATACTATTGGGAAACTCTTTAAAATGTGTATATAAACATTGGCTTGATACAAGTTTGGTCAAGACTATATAATGTCAGTTCTTGAATTTAGAGATATATTATCCCTTTTAAATAAAGTTAATTTAATATGCAGTATTAAACACATGAATTCAAAATTTCAGCTTTTTTTGTTCAACTGACCAGGACTCGGGCCAGAGATATGATCCTCAACTGTGAGCCGGGAACAAGTGCTACCTACTAGCAGTGAGGAGTAGGAAGCCCTACACAAGCAAGGGAAGTGGGTACTTCCGGAGACGAACATGATCGATCATAAAATCACTCTGGGTGGAGGCCGTAAAGCCAAATGCGGGGTGGAATATGTGTACATTCACAGCTAGGAGGAGGCAGGAATTGGAGCTACTCCTGGCCTTGAGCAACACCAACTCTGGTGTCCATATAGCCAGCCACACCACCGTCTGGGCCTGCACCCACCCCCTGCTTAAATAAAGAGGCCCCTATACCATTGGGGCCTTCAGTTGTACCTCCTACACAACCATCATCTCCACCACCAAGTGCCCGCCCAGAACAACACTAGCAGTCAAGGGACTCATTTACCCCTAACACCCCTCTAACTATCTTTCAAGACTCCCAATTCATCCTAATTTTTATCATTTATGCAACACCTAAACCTTTTACTCTATCTGTAGGCCGTCATCCGAGTAATGACTGAGGGGCAGTCATGTAAAATCTCAAGGTCCTACTATTGCAGGAAACCCTCCAGATATCAGGACACAAATAAATCCAAGAGTGAAAGAAGAAGTTGGCATATGGTGCTTTCCTTATAGTTTCTTTATGGGGATCAGACATCCTTCATCTAGACTCACTGTTTTATACTACAAACCTGACCTTCCATAATTTCCATCTAAGGGTGACACTAATCAAAGGTTAATCACAGGTGATTGGGAACTACTCTTTCTTCAGCACCCTTTTCTGATGTTCACAATCATTTTTACCAAACCAATGCATATGATGTTTGCGATCACCTACTTTAAAAAGTAACCACAAAGGGAACACAATTATGACAGGAGACTGGACTAAATGTATGTGGGATGGCCAGTAGGCAGCACCACTGGGACAACTCCTGCACTACTCAAAATATGTGATTCTGCCACCAGTCATGACCGGTATGAATGAATGGAGACTGACTACCACCTTGAGACTTCAGAGTAGAGGAACAAATTTAACGACGCGCTCCGCCATTCTGAAAAAGCAGGGATACACCATATTCACAACAATATGGTGCATCCATCCCTGCATTTTCCCTAGTGCTGGCGCTGAACTCAGCTGCCGAGCGCCAACGCAGGCACCCTTGCACCATAGTGCAAGATTGCCTGCGTTGAGGGAATGATTGTATATGTGCAGGAAGGTGTCCCTTCCTGCACACAAACAATCCAGAATGGCAATTTGTAACTTCTATGTGTGCAGCATTGTGCAGCACAAATAGAAGCTACAAATCGTAAGTCTTTTTAAACGCCATGAATGATTGTTTCCCTTCCTACACATAAAAATCATTCATGGTGTTTTGCTGTTTCTCCGTGTGCTGCACGATGCAGCACACATAGAAACAACAAAAACAAGAAGAAATAAATAATTTCTCCTCGTTTTGACATGTTAAGACCAGGTTTTCCCTGGTCTTAATTTTGGCGCTGTCTCGTATTTACACCACTCTTGAAAATAGGAGGCAGTGTCAAAATCAATGGGTATTGTGGTGGAATGCCAACCGCAACACCCATTGCCCACCCCTTTCACGCTAAGTATAGTGTGAAATGGGGCCGTATCTACAAGGCGGCAATAAGCCACATTAAGTGGCTTAATGCCGCCTTGTAAATAAAGGGAAGCCCCTATCACCACAGGAACGTCGATAAAAGTGACATTCCTGTAGCGATGGGGGCTTGTAAATATGTCCCTTTGTGCCTAATCAAAATGATAATGTAGCACATGGAAACACATTTATTTACTATTGTTTAAAACACAAGCACAGAAAAAAACAAAGAAACCTTGAAAGCAGCAAGCCAAAAACAAGGCATATTTTCAACATCATAAACAGGAAATTTATTTCCGTTTTTATTTTTTCATATGACTATTTGCACAGCTGGATAGTGGCCAGTGCTGTGAATCACAACTTCAACCATTTAGAACATTTCACATTCTTGGACATATTTTTTTAATATTACCACTATCCTGTAGTCTTAAAAATCTCAAAACCTAAGACTGGCAAAAACTATCATACATGACATGGGTACATTTTCAGCAATACAGGTGGGAGTGCATGCCTTCATTTGAGTTATAAATCAATAGTTGCACCCCTGTGAGTTATCTGTTTTAAGAGTCGATTTAAATAAGGCTCAGATTTACTGTCTCTAAACAAATGACTCAACTGCATTAGAAAAAATTGCTAAAAATGTCCTTTGAGGTCGTCCAAATTAATAGGATCATTTATTCAGCCTTTGAATTTTGGTGATTGTAGTTCTGGAAGGAGAAAACTACCTAGGATAAACCGCACCTGCCTGACGTGTGACTATTTAAATCCTCCATGCCATCAATCTGTGCCCACCTACTGCACATTGATTCTGGCTGCTCTTGTAAATCAATTGTGTCTCTATTTTCAATCAAGTCATACCACCTGCTGTGTATCACCTTGCCCTGCCCCCTCCCCCCCATAGTGGGCTTAGTCCTTTCACCCTGAGCTGTGCATTAACGGTGCTGAGACTGAATATCGAGTTGGAAATGTCGACTTAATCAAATATCGAGTTGGAAATATCGTGATTCAGAAATATCGACAGCAAGAATATCGCGGTCAAGAATATCGGATTTAAGGTAAGAAATATCGTTTTTAAAAATATAGAAGTCATTAATATTGTTTGCAAAAATATAGATGTTTAAAATATCGATTTTTTATTAGTGTTATGTATTTTAGTTTATATTTTAAATGTACATGATGTATGTTTTTTTGTGTAAGTATTGTTTATGTTTTTTTATATACGTTTTAAATTTTTAGTAGTTGTGAATTTTATTTTAATAAAATTTTGCATTTTTTAGTTCCGTAGCGAGTTGTGGGTTTATAGGGGAATAGGGTGGGAAGTAATTTAATTATAATAAATGAATGAATATTTTTTATTTATTTAATTTACATTTTATATCGTTAATTGTGGGAAGTAATTTATTTGTAAATAATTATTCATTGGTTGTTAATTAAAATTAATTATTTAATTGATAATTAATTATGGAAATTGTGTTATTAATTTTAGGTGTGGGTTGTAGGGTTTATAGGGGTAAAGGGTGGGAAGTCATTATGTTTAATTAATTAATAATTATTTGTTAATTTAAATTAACTAATTAATTGATAATTAATTATGGTAATTGTGTGATTTTTTTAGGTGTGGGTTGTGGGGTTTATAGGGTAAAGGGTGGGAAGTAATTCATGTTTGATTAATTAATAATTAGTTGTTAATTAATATTAATTAATTTATTGAAAAATAAATATTGAATTCGTGTAATTAATTTTAGGTGTGATTTGTGGGGTTTATAGGGGTAAAGGGTGGTAAGTAATTTTTGTTTAATTAATTAAAAATTAGTTGATCATTAATAATAAATAATTAATTTATATTTAATTAGGGTATTTGTTTATATTTTTTGTGTGTGGGTTTTATTGCGAAAGGTGTACAGTGTGGGGAGTAAATGAGTTTTACTTACTTTATAATTAGTTGTTAAATACTATTAGTTTTTTAATTGAAAATAAGTTTTAATTGTGTAATTCATTTTTTTATAGTTTAATATTAACTGTGGGTTGTGGAGATTATAGGGGTAAAGTGTAAACTTTTTATGAGTTTTTTTAATGAATAATATTTCTTTAATTGGTAATTAATTATGTTAGTTGAGGAAGTACATTTCTTGTTAATTTAGATGTGTGTTGTGAATTGTGTGGTGTTATTGGGTAGGAAATAAAAAAAGTAAATTTATGTAATAATTAATGTTTTTGTTTCTAATTAATTTTTAATGAAAAATATTTACTTGTTTGGAAATTGTTTTTTATTTTATTCAATATAATATTTGTAGGTTTGTGTTCTATATATTGAACATTATAATATTTGTTTAAAAAATATTTAATATTAAATATAATTGTATTTGAATTTTTAACATATTTATATATTTTGTAATTTATTTTGTTTTTAAAATATTTTTATTGTTGT
>CAWUFW010032099.1:0-14447 GCA_963921515.1 Calotriton arnoldi | reverse complement strand
TGCTGTAGTGGTCCTTAGGGGAATAGCTTCTGGGTACCTGGTGGCATGATCCACTACCACCAGGATAAACCTGTGCCCAGAGGCTGTTTGGGGATCCATAGGACCAACAATGTCAATCCCTACCCTCTCAAAGGGCACCCCCACCACAGGTAGTGGTATCAGGGGGCCTTTGTAGTGCCACCTGCTTTGCCACTGGCTTGGCAGGTTACACAGGAGCGACAAAACTCCTTACTGTCTTCAGACATGTGGGGCCAGTGAAAGTGAGGGACAATTCTGTCCCAAGTCTTGCTAAGGGAATATCATGGGCTAGGGTCAATAGGAAGCCCCTGAACTTCAAAGGTATTACCAACCTCCTGGTAGCACCAGGCTTGGGGTCTCTACTCTCTGAGTACAGGAGTCCATCATCCCAATACACTGTATGGGGACCACTAGCTTTCCCAGCAGCCTCAGCAGCAGCTTGTTGTCTGAGGGGTTCAAGGGAGGGGCAGCTCTGCTGCTCCTGGCTCAGATCTGCCCTAGAAGGTCCCCCTGTCCCCAAGAACTCAACCTGGTCAGGTTCCAGTTCCTCTGGGACAGTTCCTTCTTCAGGGCTGAGATCATCCCCCTCAAGGGACTGATCTTCCTCCTGAGCCAAGGGGGAAGGCACTGCCTTAACCCTACTACTCCTCCTCTTGGAAGGCACTTGGTCCATTATTCCAGAATCCAAGGCCTGTTCAGTGCTAGACATTTTGGCTTGTGACCTGGTCACAGCAAACACATCTGCAGGGATCCCCAGCATTTCTGCATGGGTCCTGAGCTCCACTTCTGCCCAAGCAGAAGTCTCCAAGTCATTGCCAAGCAAGCATTCGACTGGTAGGTTTGCACTTACCACAACCTTCTTAAGGCCAGTTACCCCTCCCCAGGAGAAGTTAACAACTGCCAGAGTATGGTCTGTTCTGACATTGCTAGCATTGGTCACTTGGTACATTTCACCAAGCATAACTTGCCCAGGTAGCACAAGGTCTTGTGTCACCATTGTGACACTTGCCCCTGTGTCCCTAAATGCCAAAGCCTCACGTCCATTAATTAAAGGCTGTTGTCTGTACTTGCCCAGATTACTGGGACTCACAGTGGAGGTCACATCCATGCCTCCATCACAGACTAGCACAGCCTGAGTCAGTTCCCTGACTAAGTCAGAGCCCAACTCAGTTCCCAGGGTGAACCCTACTAAACCCTTTGCTGGAGCACTTCCACCAACTGTACTAGGGGGAACAGGTGCCTTAGGGGCATTGGTGGGTGCTGGACTGGAGTCTTTGGACTTGGTGCAATCACTGGTCCAGTGGGTCTTTTGCTTACAGACCTTGCACCATGGTTTTCTTTGGCCTTTACCCTTGGTAGACTGGGAATCCCCACCAGAAGAAGATTTTTGGGGGCCTGATGAAGACTTTTGATCTTTACCCTTCTCCCCACCCTTGTCAGAGTTCTTAGCATCTTGCTTCTTGGTTTCCCCACCTTGGTTCTGTACCTTCTGCTTCACCCTGGTTCTGACCCATTTGTCTGCCTTCTTTCCCAATTCTTGGGGAGAGGTCAGATCAGAGTCAACCAGGTATTGATGCAACAGCTGATTTTGACAGTTATTAAGAATCTGCTCCCTCATTATCAGATTATACAATCCTGAGAAGTCACACACCTTACTGCCCATCAACCAGCCTTCCAGAGCCTTGGCAGAACAATCCACATAGTCTACCCAGTCTTGAGTCTGTGCTTTTTGGGTGTCTCTGAACTTCAACCTGTACTGTTCAGTGGTTAGGCCAAACCCATCAATAAGAGCACTCTTCAAGACCTTGTAATTGTCAGCATCCTCCTCTCTAACAGTGAGGAGCTTGTCTCTACCTTTGTCAGCAAAGGAGAGCCACAAGATTGCTGCCCACTGCTCCTGAGGGACCTTCTGTACTTTACAGGCCCTCTCTAAAGCAGTTATCCATTTGTGGATATCATCCCCACTCTGGTAGGGAGGGACAATCTTGCTCAGGTTCCTATGGTCATAGGACCTTTCCCTATCTCTAGGGACATGGCTGCCACCATGGGACTCTAGTCCCAACTTTCTTCTCTCTCTAAGGAGATCTAGGGATTCTCTATCTAAAGCTAATTGCTTTTTTCTGAGTTCCAGCTGAGTTTCCTCATACTGGACTAGCCTCTTTCTTCTCTCATGAGAGGATTCTCTCCTATGAGATGAGACAGAGCTCCCTATAGAGGTGTCAGAGTGGTTAGACTCCTGAGAAGGAGACCTAGACCTTCTGGGCACACTCTTAATCCTTCCTGGGGGACAAAGAGGGCATCATTTTGATCATCCTCATCATCATCCACAGGAGGGATTGGGTTTTCCAGGTCAGGGTCATTGTCTCCCTCCTGGCCAGTTTCAGAGGGGGGGCTGGGGGTACTGGTACCCCTAGCGTCCTCCTCTTCTTCTGCCCCACCCTCAGCTCCTACCCCTTCAGTCCCTACAGGCTTACTAAGTTCATAAGCCACCAACAACTCCTTGAGGTGTTGGGTGGTGGGAGCTTTGGCCTGTCCTTATTTTTCTCAAGTTGCATAAAGCTCTCAATTCCAAGAATGGGAGTGTATCATACTTGGAGGGTGGAAGCTCACTGGCTTCCTGCAAGGATTCTTTGGATCCTCCCTTTAAAGACATTACTAGTGTGGTGTGGTGTATGCACCACCTACTCTAGTGTGGCCTACTAAACTCTCTTGAGTTGTAGAAAGGGTTGTGCTATCCCTTAACACACAACTCTAAGTTCAGTAGAACTTACTGTTATTCTAAGCTTAAATTATATGTACCTTAGGTACCTTTAGTGGTTTTCAGTTGATCAATTCAATTGAGATTATCTGGTAAAACAATAGCAAGCTGGAATCCCACACGCTGCACACCAATGTGAGAAGTTGGCCTGGCATATGCTGTCCACTAATTATAGTGGGCACCTTGCACCAGTCCAAATCGACTCTTATGGTAGGTAGATTAAAGACAACCTTATTGAAAGCTATCCTAGTGGTAGCTATGGAGAGCAGCCTTCAGGCTAAGTCTTGAAGGAATGTAAAGCAGCTTGTTTTACCAGTCTATAATCTCTTGAGTGACCAAATGAAAGAGCACCACACCAGGTATATATTCAAAATATATGTATTTATTACTAAACACACCCCTCTAGTCTCTTTATGAGGCTAGAGTTCGAAGTACATAGGTTATAAGATCTTAAATCACAATAATAGCACAAATACACGTTTGGGCCCTAGGGGCGTACCAAACCATATACCAATAAAGTGGTATGCGAACCACGACTGAACTAGACACTAGGCCTAGAGCCTCTAGAAGTGCTTGGACCACAAGGAACCACCCAAGGTAGTGACACAGGGGACCCACGGGAGACGCGTGCAGTGTAAATACACAACCGCGATACGCCGTTAACTTCTATGGAGAAAGTCGGGATCGGGAAAATAGAGGAAAGGGACACTTAAAAGAGGACTAGGACAAAACCCTTTGATATCTAGGACTTTGAAGAGTCTCTACCCACGGGAGCACCGGAGTACTCGTGTTACCTCACCCAGGGAAGCCGGGTGCATAGGTGCCTTTCGGGGTCGGGTTTCGTCGTCGATTCGAATGGCGATCTGCTGCAAAGTGCTGCTGGCGGCCAAGAGAAAAGTGTCCGGGTGGATCCAAGAGTGGATCAGAGTTCTGGTGAACCTGAAAGCAGAGGGGACAGAGTCTGGGTCACTAGCCAGTGACCAGGAAGGCGATGGACAGATGCCCACCGATGTCGAGTGCTTCAGGTGCATTGATGGTCGTCTTGACTCTTCAGCCACGAGGTCCGGGAGGCGTTGTCGGCGACCAGGAGCAGGATTCTGCTCGATGTCTGTCGAGTGCTGAGGTGTCGGCGACCGGATTGGACCCAACAAGCCTTGGCAACGGCAAGTCTCGAGTAAGATGAAGATCGTCGATGGTGCAGACCAGCAAGGTCTGTAGAACTCACCCAGTGAGGGTAACTGAGGGCAGGCCTGGAGCAACCACGATGCCAAGTAAGGAAAAGATTGGCCTTCGTGAAGGGCTACTAGCCAATGGGCTAGCAACCGCGAAGGAGCCTTGTGACGCCGCACGTGGAGCTGGCCTACAGGACACTCGTGGAGTGGGGGCCAGTGATCTTCGGTGCAGGTGATGCTGGAGGCTAGGGCTACTCGGAGCCCAAAGCACGACTTCTTAGGAGACCCAGAAGATGGTGCACTTGCAAATGTGCTCGGTGTCCAGGGGTCACGGTCTCAAGTCACCCACAATAGCCACGGGCCTCAGCTTTGCTGGGAACTCAGGGTAGCCTCGGGGAAGTCTGAGAATCCACCTCTGGTGATGCGATGACTTCGGCGTCCGACGGGAGCTTCGGTAATGCGAACCGGACAGATGCTTCTTTGGTGCCTGCCAAGCAGAGGAGTCACTCCTTGACCCCAAGGGAGATTCTTCAGTCCTCTAATCTTGTCGTAGAGCGTCGAAGGTCCAGGATTCAGTGTCAGAGTTTCGTCCAGGTATAATCTAAAAGTCCTAAGGACTGGGTTCCTACCTTTATTCTAAAAATAGGGGTTGGACTACTCTGTGGCCCCACCTATGGGTGGGTCAGGGCAGAGGGGTGGCTACACCCCTTTCCCTTTGTCCAGTTCGCACCAAAGCAGGGGCTGCAAGCCCCTGATCCGGTTTGAACTGGGGTATGCACTGGGACACCAAATGTGCCCCCAGTGCAGGACTTCAAAGCACCCGAAAGTGCTCCCGCCCGCCCCAATACACATTATCCTGTCTGGGGAGGTGGTCACACCTCCCTGGGACAGGAAACCTATTGTCCAGGCCTCCCCTGCCGGAGTTTCTAACTAACTAATGTCGAAAAACAGTGAAGCATCAGCAAAAAGTGGGGGTACCCATGTGAAGCAGATCCTACTCTCCTACATGCACAATCTATCCAGTCCCCTAATCCCCTGCAGACTACTGATTCACTCTTGCAATAATCTAGGTAGTAGCCATGCAGTTCAGCAATCACAGTGTCACTCTCTGTCCACTCCTGCTATCATCATGACAGAACCATGACCTTAGCTAATCACTGTGCCAAAACACAAGCACTTATAAACTCACCCTGCTGTGAACTACCAGCACTCTAACTATCCAGTCACTGTCCATGCACTTGTAGAATGACTCAGGCATTAAGACATGCAGTGCTACAGTCAAATGTACACAATCTATGCAGTCCCCTAACCCCATGCAGACTACTGATTCACTCCTGCAAAAATCCAGGTAGTAGCCATGCAGTTCAGCAATCACAGTGTCACTCTCTGTCCACTCCTGCTATCATCATGACAGAACCATGACCTTATCTAATCACTGTGCCGAAACACAAGCACTTATAAACTCACCCTCCTGTCAACTACCAGCACTCTAACTATCCAGTCACTGTCCATGCACTTGTATAATGACTCAGGCATTAAGACACGCACTGCTACAGTCAAATGTACACAATCTATGCAGTCCCCTAACATCATGCAGACTACTGATTCACTCCTGCAAAAATCCAGGTAGTAGCCATGCAGTTCAGCAATCACATGGTCACTCTCTGTCCACTCCTGCTATCATCCTGACAGAACCATGTCATTATTTAATCACTGTGCAGAAACACAAGCACTTGTAAACTCACCCTCCTGTCAACTACCAGCACTCTAACTATCCAGTCACTGTCCATGCACTTGTAGAATGACTCATGCATTAAGACACGCAGTGCTACAGTCAAATGTACACAATCTATGCAGTCTCCTAACCCCATGCAGACTACTAATTCACTCCTGCAAAAATCCAGGTAGTAGCCATGCAGTTCAGGAATCACAGTGTCACTCTCTGTCCACTCCTGCTATCATCCTGACAGAACCATGACCTTATCTAATCATTGTGCCGAAACACAAGCACTTATAAACTCACCCTCCTGTCGACTACCAGCACTCTAACTATCCAGTCACTGTCCATGCACTTGTAGAATGACTCAGGCATTAAGACACGCAGTGTTACAGTCAAATGTACACAATCTATGCAGTCCCCTAACCCCATGCAGACTACTGATTCACTCCTGCAAAAATCCTGGTTGTAGCCATGCAGTTCAGCAATCACAGTGTCACTCTCTGTCCACTCCTGCTATCATCATGACAGAACCATGACCTTATCTAATCACTGTGCCGAGACACAAGCACTTATAAACTCACCCTCCTGTCAACTACCAGCACTCTAACTATCCAGTCACTGTCGATGCACTTGTAGAATGACTCAGGTATTAAGACACGCAGTGCTACATTCAAATGTACACAATCTATGCAGTCCCCTAACCCCATGCAGACTACTGATTCACTCCTTCAAAAATCCAGGTAGTAGCCATGCAGTTCAGGAATCACAGTGTCACTCTCTGTCCACTCCTGCTATCATCATGACAGAACCATGACCTTAGCTAATCACTGTGCCAAAACACAAGCACTTATAAACTCACCCTGCTGTGAACTACAAGCACTCTAACTATCCAGTCACTGTCCATGCACTTGTAGAATGACTCAGGCATTAAGACATGCAGTGCTACAGTCGAATGTACAAAATCTATGCAGTCCCCTAACCCCATGCAGACTACTGATTCACTCCTGCAAAAATCCAGGTAGTAGCCATGCAGTTCAGCAATCACAGTGTCACTCTCTGTCCACTCCTGCTATCATCATGACAGAACCATGACCTTATCTAATCACTGTGCCGAGACACAAGCACTTATAAACTCACCCTCCTGTCAACTACCAGCACTCTAACTATCCAGTCACTGTCCATGCACTTGTAGAATGACTCAGGCATTAAGACACGCAGTGCTACAGTCAAATGTACACAATCTATGCAGTCCCCTAACCCCATGCAGACTACTGATTCACTCCTGCAAAAATCCAGGTAGTAGCCATGCAGTTCAGGAATCACAGTGTCACTCTCTGTCCACTCCTGCTATCATCCTGACAGAACCATGACCTTATCTAATCATTGTGCCGAAACACAAGCACTTATAAACTCACCCTCCTGTCAACTACCAGCACTCTAACTATCCAGTCACTGTCCATGCACTTGTAGAATGACTCAGGCATTAAGACACGCAGTGCTACAGTCAAATGTACACAATCTATGCAGTCCCCTAACCCCATGCAGACTACTGATTCACTCCTGCAAAAATCCTGGTAGTAGCCATGCAGTTCAGCAATCACAGTGTCACTCTCTGTCCACTCCTGCTATCATCCTGACAGAACCATGTCATTATCTAATCACTGTGCAGAAACACAAGCACTTGTAAACTCACCCTCCTGTCAATTACCAGCACTCTAACTATCCAGTCACTGTCCATGCACTTATAGAATGACTCAGGCATTAAAACATGCAGTGCTACAGTCAAATGTACACAAGCTATGCAGTCCCCTAACCCCATGTAGACTACTGATTCACTCCTGCAAAAATCAAGGTAGTAGCCATGCAGTTCAGCAATCACAGTGTCACTCTCTGTCTACTCCTGCTATCATCCTGACAGAACCATGACCTTATCTAATCACCGTGCCGAAACACAAGCACTTATAAACTCACCCTCCTGTCAACTACCAGCACTCTAACTATCCAGTCACTGTCCATGCACTTGTAGAATGACTCCGGCATTAAGACACGCAGTGCTACAGTCAAATGTGCATATTCTATGCAGTCCCCTAACCCCCTGCAGACTACTGATTCACTCTTGCAATAATCCAGGTAGTACTCATGCAGAGCCCCAATCACAGTGTCACTCTCTGTCCACTCCTGCTATCATCATGACAGAACCATGACCGTTTCTAATCACTGTGCCAAAACACAAGCACTTATAAACTCACCCTTTTGTCAACTACCAGCACTCTAACTATGCAGTCACTGTCCATGCACTTGTAGAATGACTCAGTGTAGTAACCACGCTGGACACAAAAAAATTTGGAACTCATGACTCACAAATTGTGTGCCATTGTCAGAGACAAGGATCTCTGGACACCCCTCTCTCAACCACACTTCTTTCAGAAAAGAGACAATGGCCTTGGTGTTAGCCTCCCTGACCAACTTAACTTCAGGCCATTTGGATGCATAGTCCATGAGAACCAACACAAATCGTAAACCACCCTGAAGATTGTCATAGGGTCCCATGATGTCTATTCCAAGCTTCAACCATGGTCCCTGCGGGCACTCAATCGGCATCAAAGGAGGAACAGATACTTTGAAACTTTTGTCAGCTGCCCCACAGACATAACATTTGGAAACAACCTCCTCAATTTCAGCGTCCATCCTTGGCCACCAGTAAGTGTCCCTTACACAACGTTTAGTGAGTGTACAACCAAGATGCCCCTCATGAGCTCTCTCTATTATTTCAATGCGGAAAACATGGGGAGGAACAAATTTATCCCCCCTTAGGAGTAAACCATCCTCCAGGGTGAGTTCATCTTGTACCTTCCAGAAAGGTTGGACAAGAGAATTGACAACCTTCTCCCTAGGCCTTCCTACAATCACATGAGAACACACCTCTTGAAGCACACAGTCAGACTCCATGGCTCGCAACCACTCTTTCTCTGAGCCTAGATTCATACAAGGTACCTCCAACGCTGCTACTAAACAATCTTCGCAGTCCTCATTCGAAAACTCGCATAAATTGACATTTTCTGATTCATCTGACTTAACAGGGAATCTGGACAAGAAATCAGCTCACCCATTTCTTCCCCCAGATATATGTTTTACATCAAACTCATACTGGAGGAGCTTTGAGACCATACGTAAGATCCTGGGAGTAGAACATTTGCTCATTCCACCTCCAAGGATATTGACTAAAGGCTTGTGATCCGTTTGCAACAAAAACCTTTTCCCCCATATATATGAACGAAACTTCTCAATAGCCCACGTGCAGGCCAGCAACTCCCTTTCTATGACTGAGTACTGAAGCTCAGCAGATCTCAGGACTCTTGAAGCAAAACATATAGTGTTCTCAACCCCTCTGTCGGTCTGAGTCAACATGCCACCTAGACCCATTTGGCTGGCGTCGACAGTGACACAGCAGGGAAGATTTGGATCAAACGGTTTGAGTACAGATCCATCCCTTAAGGAAGATTTGATAGTATTAAGAGCAACTTCACAGTCATTGCACCATTCAAACTTCACCCCTTTTTTGAGAAGACTGCTAATGGGCCTGACAATTGAAGCAAAATTCGGGACGAACCTCGAGTAGTACTCGCACAGACCCAAAAGAGATTTGACCCCAGTCTTGTCCGCAGGAGCTGGTGCATCTATAATTGCTGTTAGCAAGCCAGACTTAGGACTGACACCCTCATCAGAAATGACATGACCCAAGTATTCTACCTTGGAACGGAGAAACTCACACTTCTCTTCCTTAAGTACTACACCATTCTTTTTAAAGAGAGTGAGAACATTGTCAAGTGTAGCATTATGAGAGCCCAGATCCCTCCCAAAAATCAATACATCGTCTTGAAAGACTCAGGGCCGATTCCGATTCGGGCCGGAAATTTCTCCGACCGAGCCGGACCCGGAGAGATTTCCGACCGATCGGACCCGTGCAGTCCGACCGAACGAGTACGATGCGTCCGTATGTTATCGGACTTGAGTCGGTCGGACTCCCATTGAAGTCAATGGGAGCCGGTCGTACAACGCGTACGCGGGCTCCCATTGACTCAATGGGTGCGAGTCGGACAAGGGCGCCCCCTACAGCGGGTACGCGGCGAGCGATTCGCGCCGTACACGCACAGGTAGGGGGACCCATGGGTCCCCCTGTGTGCGACTCGCGCGGCTACGCGTACAGGGGGTCCGACACGGACCCCCAAAGTACGGCTCCGACAGCTCTTACGAGCCGGAGTGCGTGGCTCGGTCGGACTGCTCGCGGCGCGCATCGTACTTACCCGGCCGGGAAACGTCTCCATTGCGCGGTGCGAGTCGAGTCCGAGCGAGTCGGTCGGAGATTTCGCATCGTACTCGCTCGGCCGGACCCGTGTACGGTTCGGTCGGGAAACAGGGCTCCGAATCGGATCCGGTAAAGCCGAATCCGATTCGGAGCCCTACCGGCCGAGATCGGAATCGGCCCCTAAGACTCTCTCAACCCCTTTGAGGATGTTGACCATGATCCTCTGAAAAACCGAGGCTGCTGACGCCAGCCCAAAGGGCATACGACAATACCGGAAAGTGCCTAATGGAGAGACGAAAGCAGTTAGGTGACGAGAATCAGGCTCCAATTCAACCTGGTGGTATGCACTGGCTAGGTCTAACTTGGTAAAGTAACGAGCACCCTTGGTGGAAGCCAGAAGATCACTTATTCTGGGTAATGGATGGGAGTCTATCCAGATCTCTTTGTTCAAGGACCTTAAGTCAACACAAACGCGGAGATCTCCTCCCCTCTTCCTGGCCACGACCAAAGGCGACAACCACAAAGAGGATTCAGTGGGCTCGATGATACCTTTAGAACATAATTTTTTGAGTTCTTTGTCTAAATCCTCTCTTACACTGAACGGAACCCCTCTAAGTTTGTGCTTAACTGGTACGGCTCCGTCCTTCACAACTATTTTATGTTTAAAACCTTTTATTTTCCCCAATGTGTTCCCAAAAACCTCTGGAAACTTATCCTTCCAACCCTGACTCTCTTCTTCATTCCCCACCACTAAAACCTGTTCTTTGGCACCTGGCTTAAGTATCATGCCAAAGAGTCCCTGGTGAAACCATCCCAAAATGTTGAGCCCTTTGACAGCAACATATATTTTCCCTTTGATCCTTCTATCCTTGAATCCCAGCTCCTCTTCGAAAAATCCCAAGAGTTCAATTTTCCGTCCTTCATAGGACACTGGAGACCTGTCAGGAGGAGAAAGAGTTTGAGACCCCTGCCAAACATCTTCAAAAAGTTTTTGTGTCATCATTGTTATTTTAGCTCCTGAGTCAACTAGAAGCTTAACTGTGTGGGGACCTATCCTAATGTCAACAACCGGATCTACGCATGAAGACGGATCACCCTCAACCACAACTTGAGAACAACCATCTGCTATGTTTTGATCACAAGTGACTACAGATATAATTTCTGAATCAGAGTTACTGTCTGATTCAACTGAACACACAGTAGGTTTCTTGAAGTTTCTTTTCTTAAGACATACTTTAGCGAAGTGCCCCATTTTTTTACAATAATTGCACATCACTTCCATAGCAGGACATTTAACTCCTCTTTGGTGAAATGGGTTCCCACATCTCAGACACATGTTACTATTGGTTTTCACAAAATTCGAGTTTTGAGGTTTAAAATTAGAGGAAACATTGGGGAAGTTAGCATTGGGCTTAACCCGCTGCTTAGATACATTATTAACTTTGACAACATTGACAACATCATTAAGCTTGTCATCAAGTTCTTTGAGAGAAAACATTGAGATTTCAATGCTTTTAGCGATTTTTATAGTTTCTTCCAAAGGAGGATCGGCCATGCTCAAAAGTTTCTGTCTTATGTTTTTGTCTTTACACTGGCAGACAAATTGATCCCTAATTAATTGATCAGTGAAATTTTCAAACTTGCAGTCAGCAGCTAGTTTACGTAACGTAGAAATGTAGGAGTCTACATCTTCAGACTCTGTTTGTTTCCTTTTAAAAATGTGTGCCTCAAAACCATGAGACTGGGTTGTTTGTCGAACCTGTGTTTGAGCTTTAAAACTGTTTGCTGATATTCATCCAACTCTTGAGACTCTTCTTGTGTTAAGGGTGGTAAATGTTTGAAGATGGACCTTGCTTCAAACCCTAACGAATGGAGAAGTAGACATTTCTTTCTGTCTGCAACAAAACGAGAAGCACCAATGGCACCCAAATACGTTTCAAATGCGTCATGCCAAATTTCCCAACGAACAGGAGGATCTCCTGGCGAATCCAAGAAAGGAGGAGGAGGATTGACTGATTGCAAGGTGCACATTTTAGAATGATATATAAAAAAAAATACCAAAATTAACGTGAAATCTTAGACAGTGAAAGGACCACAAGAAATAGAAATATACAATATGTGTCTAAGACTAATGTAGTGATGCAACAAACATTGCAAACCAAAAAGAAGGTAACTTGCATAAAGTGTCTTAAAGGTGTGTGTCACTGTAAGCATAAAGCAGTGCATACCCTTTGAGAAGGAGGCCTCTTTGAATGTCAAACTTAACGAGTGTGCAAGTTGCACTAATTCAAAAGAAGTTGTAAAATTAGGACGGAAGGTGTGTGTATCACTGCGTGACACACTGTTTAAGAATGATGCAACGTACACCACTTCAAATATAGTTGTATAATTAACGTGAAATCTTAGACAGTGAAAGGACCACAAGAAATAGAAATAAACAATATGTGTCTAAGACTAATGTAGTGATGCAACAAACATTGCAAACCAAAAAGAAGGTAACTTGCATAAAGTGTCTTAAAGGTGTGTGTCACTGTAAGCATAAAGCAGTGCATACCCTTTGAGAAGGAGGCCTCTTTGAATGTCAAACTTAACGAGTGTGCAAGTTGCACTAATTCAAAAGAAGTTGTAAAATTAGGACGGAAGGTGTGTGTATCACCGCGTGACACACTGTTTAAGAATGATGCAACGTACACCACTTCAAATAAAGTTGTATAATATGGATGGAAGGTGTGTGTATCACCGCGTGACACACTGTTTAAAGATGGTGCACTGCAATAATTCAAATTCCAAGGTGTGTGTGTCACCGTGTGGTACACCCTTTCTTTTAAACAAAAAACAAGGTGTGTGTATCACCGCGTGACACACTGTTTGGAGCTGTTGCCTGCTGTAATTAAGCTCATTTACAAGGTGTGTGTATCACCGTGTGGTACACTGTATGCCAATTTCGTTTTGCGAGATGGACCCCAATCCAAGATGGCGGCCACTGCGTGAAGTTTTAAGCTTTTCACAAGGTGTGTGTATCACCGTGTGGTACACTGTATGCCAATATTGTTTCACGAGATGGACCCCAATCCAAGATGGCGGCCGCTGCGTGAAGTACGTAAAAGAGCGTTCTTTAAAACGACCTCTATAAGAAGTTCCGGCCGCTGCGTGAGCAACATGACAGCAGGAGAAAACGTCACAACATAAGAGAATGGGCTCAGGGAAATGCCGGCACTCCGAGAAGAATGTTTGAAGAGGAAGAGCGTTGCCAGGTGATTGTTGCTAGGAGATAGTGGATGTACGAGGGGTGCGCGAGCAATACTGAGTTTCAAAATGCTACGTGCGCGTGGTAAAGGTAGCGTTAAAAGTCTAAAAAAAGCCGAAAATTGAAGTTTCTGAGAAAGGCTAGCTTGATAAAGCTAGAGAGGTTAAAGTGAAGTAGCGGCGAAACGAGTCATGGTAGATAGCCTCCAAGTGAAAACGTGAGCGTGTAGAGGGGAAATGCGAGAGGCAAGGAGTAAAGATCCTACCGTTGTAGAAGGATTTACGAGGCTTCGCCGTGTGGTACCGTAGCTTTCTTCTGTTGCTTCCTGTGGGTTTTCTTATGTTGCTTGCTTGACTCGATGAAGAGTGATGGTTGGAAAGTAGGTTGTAGACTTGATGCCAAGTGGACGTCAAAGGCATCACACGCGAGGGTAGTTGCCATGTAGCCTTAGATCGTCGCCAGTAATTTTGTAGTAACCACGCAGGACATGGTTAAGAAGAAGGTTTATTAAGGCTACATGGAGGAGAGAGAAGGCAAGCGCCAACTCCCACAGCAGCTCCAGCTCCAACTGAAACACAGCACAGTTGCTAGGAGCTGGGAGCATTCTAAGAACATTGTGAAAGGTATTTACAATACAGTAAGGCAAAGTGATAATACATAAGATAAGGCAAAGTGATAATACATAAGATATAACACTCAGGCATTAAGACATGCAGTGCTACAGTCAAATGTACACAATCTATGCAGTCCCCTAACCCCATGCAGACTACTGATTCACTCCTGCAAAAATCCAGGTAGTAGCCATGGAGTTCAGCAATCACAGTGTCACTCTCTGTCCACTCCTGCTATTATCATGACAGAACCATGACCTTATCTAATCACTGTGCCAAAACACAAGCACTTATAAACTCACCCTCCTGTCAACTACCAGCACTCTAACTATCCAGTCAGTATCTATGCACTTTTTTTAAATTGTCCTCATCAGCCCAGGTTCACAGAAAGGTATAGGAACTAAAACTCCGGGGTCTCCCTAAGAGTAGCACCATCCGGAGCCCTTTTGTGGTTAGACCTGAGATGGGTCACTTTATCTATGCACTTGTACAATGACTCAGGCATTAAGACACACAGTGGTACAGTCAAATGTGCACAATCTATCCAGTCCCCTAATCCCCTGCAGACTACTGATTCACTCTTGCAATAATCTAGGTAGTACTCATGCAGAACCC
>CAWUFW010032098.1:0-14449 GCA_963921515.1 Calotriton arnoldi | reverse complement strand
ATTGTATCACACTTTCTCACTGAGCACTCAGGAGGTGTCTTGTCCCAGATGCCGAGGTCGACACGTTTCCAACCCCGCAACCATTATGGTGTTTTCATCAGGACCTGGACATGGTGGTGTCTGTTCAAAAGGAACGAAAAAACATGGTGTGTGTTACTGACACCTAACAAACAAATTATATATTTTCCACTGCTGAGCCTAAATTTATTCTAAATGTACCTCATTTAGGCTGTAATCCTCCTTAGTAGGTTAGGTTTGGGATAAACGGCGTGGTTGTGTCCTGCCAAGAGAAATTGTAAATATTGTTTGTTTATGTTCATTGTGGTATGTAAAGCATGAATATTTTACATGGGGTAACTAGGGAAATTGCCTGGATCGTTTAACGGTACTGATTTGGTTGTGGCCAAATCGTTTCTTGTTCTGTATCAAAATCTGTAAAGTATTAAAATGCCTGTTATTAAAATTGTGTGCTTGCAATACAGTATAGATAAAGCACTGCCAGCTGTGTTTAAAAATTGGGGCCTGTCTCAAGTTACATCGAAGTAAGCCTGAACTCTGACGTGATTGCTCAATGTGCAAGGGATACGAGTTATATCGGTAACTCGCACATGTTTCTGTTGACGCGCAAGCGGGAATTTTTTAGGGAGTTTGAATGGCAGTGTAGCGCGGGTGAAATGCTGCGGCGTTTCTAAAAGCTAATGAAAACGGACCCGTTTGGAAGTCGGGTACAATTCTTTGAGTTCACAACAGTTTAACCCACTGGTGTTCGTTTCCTTGCCAAGGAGGAATAAAGCATTATCGTAGCGCAGCTGAATCTGCCGCGAGGTTCTCTAAAACAAATGCACAAGCTTGTTTCAAAAGTCGGGTGTGGTTAGTTACGCGAGCATTGATGTATGTGACGAAGATCTAGTTATTGCTACGCGCTGCTGTCAACTTCTTAAGAAGGGGAACCTTATCACTTGCCTGATTTCTGGAACTCATGCCAGTTCAAACAAATGAGGCTGTGGTCAGTTCTGTTTGAGAAACCAAGATGGTATGTGCTTATCGGTGTTAAAAGTAAGCACTGGAATGGACTCTTTGAGTGGGAAAGCATGAATATAGCCAGATGCATTCTGGCCAATTGAGTCCCTGCATACATGATGGCTTTTGCACAGCTGAAAACTTTTGTGTTTATCTATATTCTGGCAATCTCGGACATCTCATTTAACCCTTTTAAGACTGTGTCAAATTTCATAATGAGATAGGCTTCCTTTCGTAATAGCAAATTTTCCAGGTCACCCCCTCGAGGATTGGGTATGATGGCACAGAGCACTGTCCACTCGAAGTCTTTATCAGTATGACTTTTTTCAACAAAATGGTTCACCATGGGAGCTGTGAGTGTTTTGTTTTTGATCCTGGAGCGATGTTGTACGATTCTTTGTTTCACCTCTTGGTTGGTTTTTCCGATATAGATCTTTTGGCATGGACATAGTATGGTATACACCACGTTTCTGGTTTTGCAGTTGGTAAATTCATTATGTTGCCAACTGATCTGGCCATCTGTGAAGGTGATACCTTCAATGGTTGAACTGTATACTGAGCAGTTACCGCACTTGTGGTGTCCTTGTACTGGTTTTAAATTGAGCATGGAGCGAAGTGTGTCTGGTCGTCTGGTCTCTAATTCGGTGGCGCAAACTATTTGTTGCCCAATACTGTGGTTCTTTTTAAGGGCAAATAACGGCGGTCCTATGTTTCTTATGGAACCTTCTATTAGGTGCCAATTGCTCTTAATAATCTTTTTGAAAGTTTGTATGGGGTCCAAATGTGGTCACGCACACCAAGCGTTCGGTCGGTGGCTTATGCTTTTTGGTGAGTAAATGCTTTCGGGGTGTATACCACGCCCGCTTCATTGAGTGTTTTAAGAGTTTTTTGGGGTAACCTCTTTCTTTCAGTTTTTCAACAAGTACTTCCGCATGGAGCTCGTAGTCCTCTCTTCTTGTACAATTACGTCTGATATGTAAAAACTGTCCATATGGCAGATTATCCTTCAAATTTTTGGGATGGTGACTTGTATAGTGTAAAGCATTATTCTTGTCCGTTGGTTTGGTGTGAAGGGTCGTGATTAGCCCATTGGTGATGCTTTAACTTCCACATCAAGGAAAGCTAAGCTTTTTCTGCTGTGTGTCAGACTGGATGGTATGTCTGCATTGCGGTTATTGAGCCATGTATGAAACTCGTTTAGCAACGACTCATCTCCTTCCCAGATGCACCACACGTCGTCAATGTTCTGGTGCCATTTGACGATTCGCTCTTTGTAGGGATTATTGTTATAAATGTAATGATGTTCATACCTGGCCATAAATAATACTGCCATCTCTGGAGCAAAGGGACAACCCATGGCTGTCCCTTTGATTTGAATGAAAAAATCATTGTCAAATTTGAAAAAGTTTTTCCGTAGACAAAGTGACGCTAACCGAAGAATGAATTCCGTGGGGACTCTGTGAGGTCTTGGTCTTTGTTCTAAATAGAATTCAATTGAATCCAAAGCGTCTTCTTGAGGGATTTGAGTATATAAAAAGCCACATCCATTGATACTAGGATGTGGCGTGATGGATCGAATTCAAAGCTTTCAGTTTTATTAATGAATTCCATGGTGTCTCTCAAGTATGAGGGGACTTCTGGCTAGAAAGGTTTAAAAATGTGTCAACATACTTAGCGAGCGGTTCTAAGATGGACTCGCAACCGGAAACAATTGGTCGGCCAGGCGGCTGTGTAGCATTTTTGTGTACTTTTGGTAAAAAATACATTACTGGTATGCGTGGATGTTTGTTTATTAGGTACTCTGCCTCTTTTGGGCCCAAAATTCCCAGTTCAATGCCTTTGCTGACAATTCTTCCAATTTAATTCTGAATTTCTTTAGTTGGATCCATTGGGATACGGCGGTACCACAAGGGATTATTTACATGACCTCTGCCTTCTTAGGAGATATGCTTCCTTGGACCATATGACAACTGCTCCGCCTTTGTCCACGGGTTTTATCACCGTTGTTTTGTGTTCTTTAAGAGATTTGATTGCCATCTTTTGTTCATGTGAGATATTGTTCTGCGTTAAAACTTTCTTCTTTTGTAATGCATTAAGAGAGGATAATGTGGCCTGCTCGAATGCTACCACATCTTTGGGGATACTGTGAATTGGTGGGCAAAACTTGGATTTGTTCCGTAGGCCTGTGGCCTCTGTTTGGATGGTATCTTCTTTGTCTTTAAAGAATGCCCGTAGGCGTATCTTTCTGAATAGTTCCATGGCTTCCATTTTAAGTATGGTAAAATCGGACTTCACCCAGGGAACGAAAGTTAGACCAAGTTCTAAGGCTTCTGTTTGTTCCTTAGTGAGAACAATGTTCGACAAGTTGATGACAGATGAATTTTTTATGTTTTGTAATATTGGCGGCGGGTTCGCATCTCCCACGGTTGTGGTTTGTATCGTTCTCGCGTCTTTTGTTGGCCTGCCCCTAAAAAAGAAGACTTCCTCTGTTGGTTTTGATTAGATGGCCCCTCTCCGGCGTCAGAGTCCCCTGTTGATTCTGAGGAGGATGTCTCTGAGAAAGTCAGGAATTTGCATCTAGATCGGCCTTGATATTCCGATAAAAATCTCAGAGAGTCAGATTTTGCGTAGAAATCTTCCTTTAGATAAGGGTAAACTGATTAGATGTTGAAGGACTTTTTATCTTTCTCAAATTTATTCACTTTGAAGGTGATAGTGTTGTCTTTGAAGGTGGAAATGTCTTTTTCTATTTTTCTAGTACTGCTTTGGCTTCGGAGACCGTGTGGTTGTCACGCATGGCTTGTATTTGTTCCTCGATCTCTTCTGCTTCTTTTTACAAATCCTTTGGGCTGTCTCGATAGTATGCACCATGAGGTCGCGGCTGCATTTAGTGCTGATGAAGCTAAATCCTTTTTTATATTCAGAGTCTTCTATGAAAATTACTGGGACGTTCTTGATTTGGAGTCCCCACGGTATGGTACCAGCTTTGAGATGTTCGACTAGAAAGTGGCCATGTAGCTCTGTTCTTACATGTTTTTTTTGAAGTCTCAATAATTTCTCAGTAACATTTTGTTGTTTGGCAGTAGTGCTAAGGGTCACAGTCGAAAATAAAGTGGGATCTGAAATAAGTTTTTGTATGTGGTCTTCAGTGAAGGAAAGGGTATCCTTTTCTGACATGTCTTGTTACCTAGTGGGACTGTGAGGCACACTGGGCAAAATGTATTGTGATTTTTTTCTGTAAGTTGGTAATTAAAGCCTTGCGGACAATGTCCGCTCTACAAACTGAAAACCTATGTAAGGCTTGGGTCCAAGTGCAAATTAGATGGGACCTCTAATACTTTGTATACAAGAAAGTATCTAGTTGCTTTAATTCTCTGAGTAATTACACAAATGATGAGCCGATGTCGTAAATCCACAAGCTCGTGTGATTTATTCCACTTTTCTTTTAACTGTTTTGGAAAATTGTTGAATGCATTTTCATCATGTCTTCATAAAGGACAACGAAAAATTCAGACAATTTGCTGACATAAACATTTCACAAATATACATGGAACATAAACAAGTGGTACATAAATACATAAATTATACAAATATAAATGCACAACGTAGGACACCAGTCCTTGACTGAAAAGTAACAATCACACTTGGGCGGAGAATGAACAAAATGTGCAGACACTGAAAGTGTAATATCTCCTACCTATGTGTACAGCTCTGGGACCTATGATTCTTAGTGTTGTCAAAAGGAGAGCGATTAATTATGGGCTTTCTCCCTGAGCACTCAGGAGGTGTCTTGTCCCAGATGCCGAGGTCAAGTGGTACATAAATACATAAATTATACAAATATAAATGCACAACGTAGGACACCAGCCCTTGACTGAAAAGTAACAATTACACTTGGGCTGAGAATGAACAAAATGTGCAGACACTGTGGGGCTGATTTCGATCTCGGCCGGTAGTGCACCGAATTGGATTCGGCTTTCCCGGATCCGATTCGGACACCCTGTTTCCGACCGATTCGAACACCCGTCCGCGCGAGCTAGTACGATGCGAGCGTACGCGAAATCCCCGACCGACTCGTTCCCGGCTCCGAACCGCTCCGACCGACTCGACTCGCACCACGCAATGGAGACGTTCCCAAACCGGGCAAGTACGATGTGCGCCTCGAACAGTCTGACCGACTCGCGCCGTCCGGCTCGAAAGAGCAGTCGGAGCTGGAGTTCGGGGGTCCGTGTCGGACCCCCCTGTATGCGTAGCCGCGCGAGTCGCACAGAGGGGGACCCATGGGTCCCCCCTACACATGCATGTACGTCGCGAGTCGCACCGACGTGTACCCGCTGTAGGGGGGGCCCCTGTTCGCGACGCACCCATTGAGTCAATGGGAGCCCGTGTACGCATCGTACGACCAGCTCCCATTGACTTCGATGGGAGTCCGACCGAATCGAGTCCGATAGCATGCGTCCGCATCGTACTCGTTCGGTCGGACTGCTAGAGTCCGGTTCGGTCGGATATCTCTCCAAATCCGACTCGGTCGGTGAGATTTCAGGCCCGAATCGGAATCGGCCCCTGAATGTGTAATATCTCCTGCCTATGTGTACAGCTCGGTAAACAGTCTAAATATCGAATTTTAAATATCGAGTTGCCAAAATATTGACTTACAAAAATATAGTGGTGCAGAATATCGAAATGCAGGTAAGAAATATCGTTTTTTATAATATCGAAGTTAGTAATATCGACAGTCATAATATAGTTGTAAAAAATATCAATTTTTTATTTAGTGTTTTAAGTGTTAGTATATGTGTTAAAAGTATATATTATGTTTGTAATGTATGTTGGAATTTTTTAAAAGTAATGATTTTTATGTTAAATAATTTTTGCGTATTTTAGTTCCGTAGCGGGTTGTGGGTTTATAGGGGAATAGGGTGGGAAGTAATTTAATTATAATATATTAATTAAGGGGGTCATTACGATGGCGGGCGGAAGCACAACCGCCGTGCTGGCGGATGCAAAAACCACCAGTTACCGCCGGCACGCAGCAGTCCACACGCCCGCCCAATTACGATGCGAAAAGTAGGCCAAACACCGCCGGCAAGCCAGCAACACCGTCCGCCATCAAAGTGCGCCCGTACACGTAGCAGCGCAGCCCAACTGACACACACCGTCCGACGAAATCACGTCCCGCCCGGCGTATAAATTACGATGCCGCAAACAAACGGCTCCCACGGCTAAGAGATACCGTACGACAAACCGAAGCGGTAACACGGACGCCGAGCACGGACAACGAAGAAGCGGCTCCCCGAGCATGAATCCAGCACTGCAGGCCCTCCCCATGCTCTTGCTGATGCACCACCAAGGACGCAACGTACCGCGGAGACGCAGGTAGGCACACACACAACAAGTGCACGCAAACAGCGCACACAGTGCAAGGGCGGAAAAAGCGGACAACCCCCCAGCGCGTGTACACTACACATCCACCATTGCATCCACATATGACACACAGGCCAAATCGTAACATCGCGCAACACATGTGTACACACCACCTGGGACTAGGAACCAACGACCCCGTCACGGCCCCAAAGCGGCGATGACGCCGCCACACATGCGCACAACGCAGAGGCCAACCGCAGCGCCATGCATGCGTCGCACACAGACACAGGGACACAACCAAGCAGCACACACATCAGCCCCACCCCGAACGCACATGACACGTGACAGGCCTGCCACAGACATGTCCCCAACGCCCAATTCACGGACAACACCCAACGCCACACAACCGACGCACACATGTCAGTGAAGTCACGCAACAGCAGGACACACCCCAGTGTAACAAACATGGCGAAGCACACAGCGGCGGCAACACCAACTAGGAGAAGCAGGGCCCCTTCGGGAAGAGGAACGCCAGTACCACACTGAAACACCCATACCACCCTGCACATATGAACAAGACATATAAAACGGAACACCAAAGAGCCCGAGGACCGACAACAGGTGGCCCAAGAATAACATTCACACACAAGGCCCAACGCAGAGCGGAAAGGCAGCCTGCCGCCCACACAAGGGAGAGCAGACAGCACTGAATGACCTTCCATTCCAACTCCGAAACCACAGCCCTACGAAAGAAGCCGGTGAATACAGCCATTGTCCAAGAAAAGACCAACACAGGCATGCCGAGGAGACCGACCACAGGGCAGATAGCGCATATCACAGAAGCACACAACGGACGGGGAAGAAAAAGAAAACACTCCCCCATGTCGGCCACATGCAAGTTAATTGGAAGGAGTCACACATCACTGACCTTGAACTGTCTGAGAAGCATGTGGGATGAGGGCCCGTGTCCTCCAAACAAGCCAACAGAACACAAGTCCTGTCTCCCTACGACTACACAGAGCTCACAGCAACCTCGGAGCATGCACATTGCAGACTGCACACACAGCCGGAGCACGCCACCACAACGCACCGCTGCGAAATGGCAACCGCAACACACCTACCCAACGGCTCCGGACAGCTCAAGCTGTACAAAACCAACCTGATACATATATTGGGATGCGATCTCCTGTCCCTGCTGAACGTAAGTTACCGACTGACTTACCGCATCACATTGTTCAGCTGCGTCATGCCCGTCTTCTACTGTCGGAGGTGTCCCTACCAGCATCCCGTGGAGATATGCCTCTCCAACCCGGCATGTCTAAAGGCGGACCTGCTACCACTACTCCTCCCTCTGGACGCACACGACAGGGCCTGCTCTGCCTATGGGGGCATGGCGTATGTGGCCAACATCGCACCCGCACTGAAATGGGACCACTGTGCCTCCACACGACGGATCATCGAGAACAGCTACATCGAATGTCACCCAGCATGCCCCATCATGGTCCTCCAAGGGACAACTTACGAACAACACCTTGACAGCCACCATCCGCTACATTGGCTGGCAAACATGTACACCACCAATGACATAGAAGCCCTGCTGGACGGCATCGCATACCTGACAACCTGTAACATTCGTCGGACCACAACGCAGGTTCCCCGATTGACCTATGATGTCCAACCCCGCACCCATGCTTAGCTTCCGCACGGACTGGCCAGTCACCACCACAACAGCCATACCAAACGACCGGCAACTGTTACCACACCATCAACGACATCGCCATGACATCGGATATGACCGGGACATGCACACTGTTCCCCATCACATCCAGGAACACCGCATGCATCGTGGGAGGCAGTGGCATGGGCTCTGTGTATCGCACCCACATGGACGGAACTGCACGAACAACCAGGACACAACATGGATCCAGCGCCCATGGACACACACACCGCTCAGTGGACATGAATAGGTCGCCTGGAGTCTGTGGGTGCTGCACCCTCCCACCCCCGCCCCGGGAATCCCATACCAGGACCTTTGCATGGACGACAAGTGCATACAACAACAACACAACCCCAGTGACTGTGACATGTCCAGTAACCACCACATTGCAACAACAAGTGGCACGCCGCTGCATGCACGCAAGCACATGCCCTGATGTCATCTCACATGCACGCGTGCATGAGGAACAACCGCAGCAAACCTGTCACATGGAACTGAGATGGACTGTGCCCATGATGCCAAGCGGTCTGGTAGGCTACATGTATACCGTCTGTGTCAAAGTCCGCAGCTCCGCAGCTATACGTAAATGTACATTAGCACAGCCTTGGCCAAGCAGATGTAACTCTGAAGCCCACATCCCACATGCAACAGCCAATCACATGTAACCCCACACCCTATCCCATTTGCAATCATGCTCAGTATATCCTCAACATGTATTCCGCTGCCAGTAGTGTCCACTATACTGCATCACAGAGGACAGAAGACTCAATATAATGTTTGAAACCAAAACTGTCTCCGCTCATTTCACAAGTACGAATGAGAGAGGATGAGAGGATGTGAAGTACACGGCAGTCGTGACATGACCATGTAGTCCACTGGTATTGGATGTCAACGCAAATGAGTAGCACAACTGTGGAAGACACATGTGTCGTGTGAAGTCGTATGGACGCAGTGCTCAGGTGGGTGGGTGTGACGGGTAGATGCGCACATGCCAAGTTGGAGCACGCCGTGTCGGGAGGGGTCATGAACAGTACACCACCGCTTCCCTGGGCATTGTGAGAGGACACCTGTCGGGGGGAGTGAACACGTGTGTGCACAGCAGCCGGGCACACGTACAAAGCGGTACCAGGCGCACCTCAGCCCACCCTCTGTGGACAAGCTGGATCCTGTTGTGCGCCCGCCATGCCCCTTGACAAGGCACACACAGCCCCAGTCGACCAGGTGTAACCCCAACATAGTCAATCCGCACAGGCGATACAGGGCACGGGATGGCAGTGGAGCATGGTGTGTGAGAGGTCTCCTCGCGCTCCTCCTGGTCATATCACGCAGGCAATAGAACCTCAACGTCTAGCATGGCACAAGTCAAATGGAAGTGTAGGGGGACGCACCACAGCACGAGCAGCACTGACGTCACAGGAGGTGGCTCGCACCATCCCATCCATTGCCCATTATACCAACCACGCCACATGCCATTGCGACTAAGTGCAAGCGCGTGCGCCACCACCCCCAAGCCCTCCCCAGAGAGGCCAAAGAGTGAATGTGTGGGCCATCAGTCACAGACGGACGCGGCATGGCCGCAAGGGCAGCCACAGCCACTGGGTGTCGCAGGTGGCGGATCCGGAAGGCGAAGACTGTGATGCATAGTCCATGCAGGCCGGGTCTCCATTTGGGGCACCACGCAGGTGGACGGCGTCCCGCAACACATCATACCCTGAGACAGCCCACTCGTGCAACTGGACCCACACATACACTCCTTGCCCTCTCTGGTGCGAGCTTGGGGCTGCCTGTGCAAGCGCTAGCCTCGCAGGTGCACATGCATATTGGGGGAGCGAGGGGAGGACATGAGGGCTGGGGCGAAGATGACTGTATCACTGTCAGTGAGTACAAGGGATGACCCAGATGTGGAAAGGAAGAGACGTGTCCCGTGTGTACTGCAACTAGTCGCCAATCCAACTACCCCCCATGTCCGGAATGTAAGCCCGCACCTAGGCCCGCCCATCCGCCACATCGAATATACCACCAGCACGACAACCTTCCCATTCGAAACACTGACTGGGGGTGGCGACCAGTGAACAATCATGTGTAGCCTACCCACGCGTACATGTGGGCCCTCCATGATCCATGTCACCTGCGGCAAAGTCATGACATGCGCAATGAGGGAAGTGAGGAGAGCTGTCCGCCCCACGCACAGAAGGTGCATCAGCTCCACAGACCCAGCAGCGAGTCCAGCAGGGGTCACATGTGCAGGGGCAGCTGTGCCTGGTGTGAAGGCACATGCATATAGACAGCACATCGACCAATGTGTAGTCTGCCCACATCTACAGTCCATCATCATGCGGACATAGGAATTGAACACAGGGCAACACATCTTAGTGGGTGCACCCACCGTGACCAACAATGCGCAATCATCGACGTACCCGCCCTGTGCATGCCCCCCACCCAACGGAGGCACATCCAGTGCCACCATCCCACACACACAAGCCTTCCACGGAACATGCTGTGTCCAATGGTCAGTACAGAGTCAGCGCCCATCTGGTGGATCCTGAACAGGAGACACATGCACACACATGCCAGCTCCCACTATGTACGTCTGCCACCTGGCACGTGCAATGTAACCTCTCACCTGTGACGTGTGACTGCAAGCACACAGCCGTCTTGGCATGGGGCTGTCAATGTGGACACCTGTCAATGTTTCGGGAGGTGTGATCCGTACAGTGCTGTACATAGGGTGCAGTGCTGACACCTACTACTGTCTCATATCCCCTCGTGCCACAGGTCCCACTTGTTTTGGCCGCTCAGCCTGTGCCCACATCGTCGTCGTCGTGTGCCATACTCATCCAGCCTCGGAAGCAGTTCCATGCTCAGCAGACATTCATGTTGCCGTGGCGTTGCCGCTTGACGAATATGCAGTCAGTCCCCATCAGCACGCCCCGCAAGTCATTGGGGCCTAGATCCCCATGTGCATGCACATGGCAGTGGTATGTCTCACTAGCCATTGCCATTGTTGGGAGACCTGTGTAAGTGTATTGTGGCCGTGCCGTCCCAGCTTGACAGCTGGGCTGTGGCTCATGTGCTTGCTCAGTCATGTCAGTGATGTGTATGCGAAATTGCTATGTGTTGTGTTGCTTTGACATGTGTCCACTGCCATTTTCCCTAGGCGGAGACCGAACATTGACCGCCCATACCAATTGCTGGCGGACATGGACGATACAGAGGTCATTAGGAAGTTTCGGCTGGACAGGCCAACCCTGCATCGACTGTGTGCCATGTTGGAACCCCATCTCCGTCCCCGCAGGCTGTATCCGACAGCTGTCACCCCCACGGCTAAGGTGATGGCCGCCATGCATTTCTTCGCCACTGGGTCATTCCAGCACACAGTGGGCAGTGGAGGAGGGATGTCCCAGCCCATGTTCAGCAAGGTGCTGAGGGATGTACTGGCAGCCATGATGCTGTACCGAAACAGGTACATCCGCTTCCCCAGGGCTCGTGAATTGGCGGCAGTGAAGGGTGCATTCTATGCCCTTGGCAGAATCCCACACGTCGTTGGAGCCATTGACTGCACACATGTTGGCCTTGTTCCACCACAGGCCACTGAGCACCTGTACCGCAACAGGAAGCACACGCACTCCCTGAATGTGCAAGTGGTGTGCCTTGCGGACATGGTGATCACCCACGTGTGTGCAAAGTTCCCAGGCTCGGCCCATGACGCACACATAATGCGCAACAGCATCTTGCCACGACTGATGTCCAATCTGCAACAGGATCGTGGCTGTATTGTCGGTGAGTATGTGGCGTGGTGTAGCGTGCTGGTTGTGCGATGCTGTCCCCTGTCCAGTTGGAATAGCAACGGTTCTCTGTGTCCCTCACACCCAGGTGACTCTGCGTACCCGAATGGGGCATGGCTGCTCAGTCCATTGAGGAATCCTCGCACCCCAGCAGACGATCGCTACAATGAGGCACATGGGAGGACCAGACGTGTGGTCGAGCGTACCTTTGGCCTCCTCAAGTCCAGGTTCAGGTGCCTGGACCGCACCGAGGGTGCGCTGGCGTACTCCCCACAGAAGGTGTGCCAGATAGTGGTGGCGTGCTGCATGCTGCACAATCTGGCCATTCGGAAGCAGATCCCCCTCATTGTGGATGACGGAGATCAACCAGGGCCCCAGCCCGCAGACCAGGACAGCTCGAGTGAGGAGGACAGCGGAGAGGAGGAAGCTGGTAATGTGCGGCAGCAGCTCATCGCCCACTACTTCACTTGACGGTGAGTGTCCATGTACGACGGCTGATGTGGCTGTATCTGTGCAGGTGTGTGTGTGCTGTGTCAGGGTGGCCGTTTGTTCACTGCGTGCTGTGTGTCAACGCTCCATGGCCAGGGTAGTATGCCACTGTTGGTGGCTGTGGCATTGTGCCCTATTGCTCTGTGCGATGTGTGTACATTGTTTGTAGTTGTTGACATGTACTGTGTGATGGGTGTGTGACACACTCATTGAATGTGCTCCTGTTCTGTCTCCCACCCCTAGGTCCCTACAGGCCCTCCGGATTCCATTGCCATGCCACGCATCAGGTGCCTTTCCGCCCAAGGTGGCCGTTGTATTCCGTACAAATAAAACACAGGGCACAAACAGCAGTTTGTGTAAGAGGTGCATTTATTTCAAACTGTGACATGTGATTGTGTGTAAGGTGATGACAAAAGTGGTACGTGCAGTGACAATGAGCTGTCGGTCATGGCTGCGTGATGCTCAGGGTGTACCCACTGGTTCTATGTCCATAGTCCAACACACACATGCCATCCAGATGGCTGTGTGGAGTGGGATCGTAGTCCAAGTCAATGCAGTGGGTGGTCAAGGAAGGCTGGCTGGCTGCCTCACTTGCGTCTGGAGCGTGCGAAGTCCTCCCGGGAGATCTGTTTCCACTTCGGATGGCCCCTTCCACGTTTGCGAGGGGGTGCCTGCTTGCGACATGCTGGTGGTTGAGGTGTGCTCACTGGCTGTGGACGCAGGGGAACTGGACGCAGCTGCACGACCCTGCGCCCCGGCAGGTGGTGGCGGTGGTGGAGCTGCTGTCCCTGGCTGTGACCTCACCACCAGCTGGCCCATGAGGTCCACGAGTTGACCTATACGGGCGTCCATGGACCTCAGCACCCCCAGCACCTCCCGCGTGTCTGAAGCAGACCTGACCCATTGTTCTTGGGCCTCTTCATAGGCCCCAAGGACTCTGGCCATTTGAGGCAGGGCATGGCTCCCAGGGGAGACTTGCGTTTCCCTGACCCTGCTCCTCCTACCAGTACTGCTGCCACCGGCCTGCCCACTAGCCACATTGCTCACCACGGTCCTCGCTGTGGCTCCCAGGGTGGATCCAGTCGGCCGGGCCACCACCTGCGCTGGGGCTGGTGCCAGCGAAGACGTGGTGGTGGTGGCGGCGGTGGTGGTCGGTGCGGCGATGGTGGCGGTTGCGGCAATGGTAGTGGCCGCAATGACCGTGGGTGTGGCCGCAATGACCGTGGGTGTGGCCGCAACGACAGTGGCAGCAGGGGGCTGGGAATGTTCAGCAGCCCTGGATGATGGGTTGGTGGGTAGGAGGGGTCCTGGGGAGCGGCTGGGCCCTGCCACACCAGATGGGCCTGCTTGGTGGTCCGTGTCCGAAGAGGAGGACAGATCCTCCACATCCGTGTGTCCTCGTTGGGGGCTTGTAGGCTGGCTGTGCTGGCTGCTGTCTCCATCCCCAGCATCCAGCAGTTCGTCACCTGTGGAGAGAATGAGATTTGTTATTGTGTTGCACCTGGCGAAGTATGTATTTGTCGTCTGACATTAACAGTTCGTGCAATCTCGTACATGGGTTTCCCGGAGGCGTGTGTGTGGCTGTAGCATTTGTAGTTGTGTGTGCTTGGCAATGGGACTGTGTGCTGTGCACATGTGGCATGGGACGGATTGGCCATGCCGATGGGTGTGTTGCTGTGCCCCTACTTATTGTGACTCTGGTGTATGCGGGCTCCTGGCCCATCCTGGGTCTGGTTTGTACTTTGCTTTTGGTGTGCAGATGGGACGCTTAGGAACGCATATGGCAACATGGGGGCCATGCCCCAGATTCGCATTTGGGATGGAATATGCTTTTGGGGTACATGCTGTGAGCCATGGGTGCCGAACGTGACATGTGTTGTGGCAGCATGACAGTGCATGGTTTGAGGTGTGTGCATGCTTGACATGGCCTGCATATTTGCTGTCTGTTGTGATTACTGGACATGGCATTGGACGCATCGTTATGAGTGAGTGATGGTTGTGTGCCAGCCAACGTATTGCAGTTGTCCCATCTCCTTGGTGTGCGTGCTGCCCTGTGCCCTGTGCATCACTGCAG
>CAWUFW010032097.1:0-14449 GCA_963921515.1 Calotriton arnoldi | reverse complement strand
AGTACTGTCTGTCGTGAAGGTCCTCCTGTGCCATAAGAACCAGTACTGTCTGTCGTGAAGGTCCTCCTGTGCCATAAGTACCAGTACTGTCTGTCGTGAAGGTTCGCCTGTGCCATAAGTACCAGTACTGTCTGTTGTGAAGGTCCTCCTGTGCCATAAGTACCAGTGCTGTCTGTTGTGAAGGTCCTCCTGTGCCATAAGTACTTTTACTCTCTGTCGTGAAGTTCCTCTTGTGGCATAAGCGCTATTACTCTCTGTCGTGAAGGTCCTCCTGTGCCTTGAGAACCAGTACTCTCTGTCGTGAAGGTCCTCCTGTGCCATAAGTACCAGTACTCTCTGTTGTGAAGGCCCTCCTGTGCCATAAGTACCAGTACTGTCTGTCCTGAAGGTCCTCCTGTGCCATAATTACCAGTACTCTCTGTTGTGAAGGTCCTCCTGTGCCATTAGTACCAGTACTCTCTGTTGTGAAGGTCCTCCTGTGCCATAAGTACCAGTACTGTCTGTCATGAAGGTCCTTCTGTGCCATAAGAACCAGTACTCTCTGTCGTGAAGGTCCTCCTGTGCCATAAGAGCCAGCACTCTCTGTCGTGAAGGTCCTCCTGTGCCATAAGTACCAGCATTCTCTGTTGTGAAGGTCCTCCTGTGCCACAAGAACCAGCACTCTCTGTCGTGAAGGTCCTCCTGTGCCATAAGAACCAGCACTCTCTGTCGTGAAGGTCCTCCTGTGCCATAAGAACCAGCACTCTCTGTCGTGAAGGTCCCCCTGTGCCATAAGAACCAGTACTGTCTGTCGTGAAGGTCCTCCTGTGCCATAAGTACCGGTACTGTCTGTAGTGAAGGACCTCCTGTGCCATAAGAACCAGTACTCTGTCGTGAAGGTCCCCCTTTGCCATAAGAACCAGTACTCGATGTCGTCAAGGTCCCCCTGTGCCTTAAGAACCAGTACTGTCTGTTGTGAAGGTCCCCCTGTGCCATAAGAACCAGTACTCCCTGTCATGAAGGTCCCCCTGTGCCATAAGAACCAGTACTGTCTGTCGTGAAGGTCCTTCTGTGCCATAAGTACCAGTACTGTCTGTTGTGAAGTACCTCCTGTGCCATAAGTACCAGTACTGTCTGTCGTGAAGGTCCTCCTGTGCCATAAGTACCAGTACTGTCTGTCGTGAAGGTCCCCCTGCGCCATAAGAATCAGTACTCTCTGTCATGAAGGTCCCCCTTTGCCATAAGAACCAGTACCCTCTGTTGTGAAGGTCCCCCTGTGCCTTAAGAATCAGTACTGTCTGTCGTGAAGGTCCCCCTGTGCCATAAGAACCAGTACTCTCTGTCGTCAAGGTCCCCCTGTGCCTTAAGAACCAGTACTGTCTGTTGTGAAGGTCCCCCTGTGCCATAAGAACCAGTACTCTCTGTCGTGAAGGTCCCCCTGTGCCATAAGAACCAGTACTGTCTGTCATGAAGGTCCTTCTGTGCCATAAGTACCAGTACTGTCTGTTGTGAAGGTCCTCCTGTGCCATAAGTACCAGTACTGTCTGTCGTGAAGGTCCTCCTGTGCCATAAGTACCGGTACTGTCTGTCGTGAAGGTCCTCCTGTGCCCTAAGAACCAGAACTGTCTGTCGTGAAGGTCCTCCTGTGCCATAAGAACCAGTACTCTCTGTCGTGAAGGTCCTCCTGTGCCATAAGAGCCAGCACTCTCTGTCGTGAAGGTCCTCCTGTGCCATAAGTACCAGCATTCTCTGTCGTGAAGGTCCTCCTGTGCCACAAGAACCAGCACTCTCTGTCGTGAAGGTCCTCCTGTGCCATAAGTACCGGTACTGTCTGTAGTGAAGGTCCTCCTGTGCCATAAGAACCAGTACTCTGTCGTGAAGGTCCCCCTTTGCCATAAGAACCAGTACTCTCTGTCGTGAAGGTCCCCCTGTGCCATAAGAACCAGTACTGTCTGTCGTGAAGGTCCTTCTGTGCCATAAGTACCAGTACTGTCTGTTGTGAAGTACCTCCTGTGCCATAAGTACCAGTACTGTCTGTCGTGAAGGTCCTCCTGTGCCATAAGTACCAGTACTGTCTGTCGTGAAGGTCCCCCTGCGCCATAAGAATCAGTACTCTCTGTCATGAAGGTCCTCCTTTGCCATAAGAACCAGTACCCTCTGTTGTGAAGGTCCCCCTGTGCCTTAAGAATCAGTACTGTCTGTCGTGAAGGTCCCCCTGTGCCATAAGAACCAGTACTCTCTGTCGTCAAGGTCCCCCTGTGCCTTAAGAACCAGTACTGTCTGTTGTGAAGGTCCCCCTGTGCCATAAGAACCAGTACTCTCTGTTGTGAAGGTCCCCCTGTGCCATAAGAACCAGTACTGTCTGTCATGAAGGTCCTTCTGTGCCATAAGTATCAGTACTGTCTGTCGTGAAGGTCCTCCTGTGCCATAAGTACCAGTACTGTCTGTCGTGAAGCCCTCCTGTGCCATAAGAACCAGTACTGTCTATCGTGAAGGTCCTCCAGTGCCATAAGTACCAGTACTGTCTGTCTAGAAGGTCCTCCTGTGCCATAAGAACCAGTACTGTCTGTCGTGAAGGTCCTCCTGTGCCATAAGAACCAGAACTGTCTGTCGTGAAGGTCCTCCTGTGCCATAAGAACCAGTACTCTCTGTCGTGAAGGTCCTCCTGTGCCATAAGAGCCAGCACTCTCTGTCGTGAAGGTCCTCCTGTGCCATAAGTACCAGCATTCTCTGTCGTGAAGGTCCTTCTGTGCCATAAGTACCAGTACTGTCTGTTGTGAAGTACCTCCTGTGCCATAAGTACCAGTACTGTCTGTCGTGAAGGTCCTCCTGTGCCATAAGTACCAGTACTGTCTGTCGTGAAGGTCCCCCTGCGCCATAAGAATCAGTACTCTCTGTCATGAAGGTCCCCCTTTGCCATAAGAACCAGTACCCTCTGTTGTGAAGGTCCCCCTGTGCCTTAAGAATCAGTACTGTCTGTCGTGAAGGTCCCCCTGTGCCATAAGAACCAGTACTCTCTGTCGTCAAGGTCCCCCTGTGCCTTAAGAACCAGTACTGTCTGTTGTGAAGGTCCCCCTGTGCCATAAGAACCAGTACTCTCTGTCGTGAAGGTCCCCCTGTGCCATAAGAACCAGTACTGTCTGTCATGAAGGTCCTTCTGTGCCATAAGTACCAGTACTGTCTGTCGTGAAGGTCCTCCTGTGCCATAAGAACCAGTACTCTCTGTCGTGAAGGTCCTCCTGTGCCATAAGAGCCAGCACTCTCTGTCGTGAATGTCCTCCTGTGCCATAAGTACCAGTGCTGTCTGTTGTGAAGGTCCTCCTGTGCCATAAGTACCAGTACTGTCTGTCGTGAAGGTCCCCCTGCGCCATAAGAATCAGTACTCTCTGTCATGAAGGTCCCCCTTTGCCATAAGAACCAGTACCCTCTGTTGTGAAGGTCCCCCTGTGCCTTAAGAACCAGTACTGTCTGTTGTGAAGGTCCTCCTGTGCCATAAGAACCAGTACTGTCTGTCGTGAAGGTCCTCCTGTGCCCTAAGAACCAGAACTGTCTGTCGTGAAGGTCCTCCTGTGCCATAAGAACCAGTACTCTCTGTCGTGAAGGTCCTCCTGTGCCATAAGAGCCAGCACTCTCTGTCGTGAAGGTCCTCCTGTGCCATAAGTACCAGCATTCTCTGTCGTGAAGGTCCTCCTGTGCCACAAGAACCAGCACTCTCTGTCGTGAAGGTCCTCCTGTGCCATAAGTACCGGTACTGTCTGTAGTGAAGGTCCTCCTGTGCCATAAGAACCAGTACTCTGTCGTGAAGGTCCCCCTTTGCCATAAGAACCAGTACTCTCTGTCGTGAAGGTCCCCCTGTGCCATAAGAACCAGTACTGTCTGTCGTGGAAGGTCCTTCTGTGCCATAAGTACCAGTACTGTCTGTTGTGAAGTACCTCCTGTGCCATAAGTACCAGTACTGTCTGTCGTGGAAGGTCCTCCTGTGCCATAAGTACCAGTACTGTCTGTCGTGAAAGGTCCCCCTGCGCCATAAGAATCAGTACTCTCTGTCATGAAGGTCCTCCTTTGCCATAAGAACCAGTACCCTCTGTTGTGAAGGTCCCCCTGTGCCTTAAGAATCAGTACTGTCTGTCGTGAAGGTCCCCCTGTGCCATAAGAACCAGTACTCTCTGTCGTCAAGGTCCCCCTGTGCCTTAAGAACCAGTACTGTCTGTTGTGAAGGTCCCCCTGTGCCATAAGAACCAGTACTCTCTGTTGTAAAGGTCCCCCTGTGCCATAAGAACCAGTACTGTCTGTCATGAAGGTCCTTCTGTGCCATAAGTATCAGTACTGTCTGTCGTGAAGGTCCTCCTGTGCCATAAGTACCAGTACTGTCTGTCGTGAAGCCCTCCTGTGCCATAAGAACCAGTACTGTCTATCGTGAAGGACCTCCAGTGCCATAAGTACCAGTACTGTCTGTCTAGAAGGTCCTCCTGTGCCATAAGAACCAGTACTGTCTGTCGTGAAGGTCCTCCTGTGCCATAAGAACCAGAACTGTCTGTCGTGAAGGTCCTCCTGTGCCATAAGAACCAGTACTCTCTGTCGTGAAGGTCCTCCTGTGCCATAAGAGCCAGCACTCTCTGTCGTGAAGGTCGTCCTGTGCCATAAGTACCAGCATTCTCTGTCGTGAAGGTCCTCCTGTGCCACAAGAACCAGCACTCTCTGTCGTGAAGGTCCTCCTGTGCCATAAGAACCAGCACTCTCTGTCGTGAAGGTCCCCCTGTGCCATAAGAACCAGTACTGTCTGTCGTGAAGGTCCTCCTGTGCCATAAGTACCGGTACTGTCTGTAGTGAAGGTCCTCCTGTGCCATAAGAACCAGTACTCTGTCGTGAAGGTCCCCCTTTGCCATAAGAACCAGTACTCTCTGTCGTCAAGGTCCTCCAGTGCCATAAGTACCAGTACTGTCTATCTAGAAGGTCCTCCTGTGCCATAAGAACCAGTACTGTCTGTCGTGAAGGTCCTCCTGTGCCATAAGAACCAGAACTGTCTGTCGTGAAGGTCCTCCTGTGCCATAAGAACCAGTACTCTCTGTCGTGAAGGTCCTCCTGTGCCATAAGAGCCAGCACTCTCTGTCGTGAAGGTCCTCCTGTGCCATAAGTACCAGCATTCTCTGTCGTGAAGGTCCTCCTGTGCCACAAGAACCAGCACTCTCTGTCGTGAAGGTCCCCCTGTGCCATAAGAACCAGTACTGTCTGTCGTGAAGGTCCTCCTGTGCCATAAGTACCGGTACTGTCTGTAGTGAAGGTCCTTCTGTGCCATAAGAACCAGTACTCTGTCGTGAAGGTCCCCCTTTGCCATAAGAACCAGTACTCTCTGTCGTGAAGGTCCTCCTGTGCCATAAGAACCAGCACTCTCTGTCGTGAAGGTCCTCCTGTGCCATAAGTACCAGCATTCTCTGTCGTGAAGGTCCTCCTGTGCCACAAGAACCAGCACTCTCTGTCGTGAAGGTCCTCCTGTGCCATAAGAACCAGCACTCTCTGTCGTGAAGGTCCTCCTGTGCCATAATAACCAGCACTCTCTGTCGTGAAGGTCCCCCTGTGCCATAAGAACCAGTACTGTCTGTCGTGAAGGTCCTCCTGTGCCATAAGTACCGGTACTGTCTGTAGTGAAGGTCCTCCTGTGCCATAAGAACCAGTACTCTGTCGTGAAGGTCCCCCTGTGCCTTAAGAACCAGTACTGTCTGTTGTGAAGGTCCCCCTGTGCCATAAGAACCAGTACTCTCTGTCGTGAAGGTCCCCCTGTGCCATAAGAACCAGTACTGTCTGTCGTGAAGGTCCTCCTGTGCCATAAGTACCAGTACTGTCTGTCGTGAGGGTCCTCTTGTGCCATAAGAACCAGTACTCTCTGTCATGAAGGTCCTCCTGTGCCATAAGTACCAGTACTGTCTGTCGTGAGGGTCCTCTTGTGCCATAAGAACCAGTACTCTCTGTCGTGAAGGTCCTCCTGTGCCATAAGTACCAGTACTGTCTGTCGTGAAGGCCCTCCTGTGCCATACGAACCAGTACTGTCTGTTGTGAAGGTCCTCCTGTGCCATAAGAACCAGTACTGTCTGTTGTGAAGGTCCTCCTGTGCCATAAGAACCAGTACTGTCTGTCGTGAAGGTCCTCCTGTGCCATAAGAACCAGTACTGTCTGTCATGAAGGTCCTCCTGTGCCATAAGAACCAGTACTGTCTATCGTGAAGGTCCTCCAGTGCCATAAGTACCAGTACTGTCTGTCGTGAAGGTCCTCCTGTGCCACAAGAACCAGTACTCTCTGTCGTGAAGGTCCTCCTGTGCCATAAGAGCCAGCACTCTCTGTCGTGAAGGTCCTCCTGTGCCATAAGTACCAGCATTCTCTGTCGTGAAGGTCCTCCTGTGCCACAAGAACCAGCACTCTCTGTCGTGAAGGTCCTCCTGTCCCATAAGAACCAGCACTCTCTGTCGTGAAGGTCCTCCTGTGCCATAAGAACCAGCATTCTCTGTTGTGAAGGTCCCCCTGTGCCATAAGAACCAGTACTGTCTGTCGTGAAGGTCCTCCTGTGCCATAAGTCCCGGTACTGTCTGTAGTGAAGGTCCTCCTGTGCCATAAGAACGAGTACTCTGTCGTGAAGGTCCCCCTTTGCCATAAGAACCAGTACTCTCTGTCGTCAAGGTCCCCCTGTGCCTTAAGAACCAGTACTGTCTGTTGTGAAGGTCCCCCTGTGCCATAAGAACCAGTACTCTCTGTCGTGAAGGTCCCCCTGAGCCATAAGAACCAGTACTGTCTGTCGTGAAGGTCCTCCTGTGCCATAAGTACCAGTACTGTCTGTCGTGAGGGTCCTCTTGTGCCATAAGAACCAGTACTCTCTGTCGTGAAGGTCCTCCTGTGCCATAAGTACCAGTACTGTCTGTCGTGAGGGTCCTCTTGTGCCATAAGAACCAGTACTCTCTGTCGTGAAGGTCCTCCTGTGCCATAAGTACCAGTACTGTCTGTCGTGAAGGCCCTCCTGTGCCATACGAACCAGTACTGTCTGTTGTGAAGGTCCTCCTGTGCCATAAGAACCAGTACTGTCTGTTGTGAAGGTCCTCCTGTGCCATAAGAACCAGTACTGTCTGTCGTGAAGGTCCTCCTGTGCCATAAGAACCAGTACTGTCTGTCATGAAGGTCCTCCTGTGCCATAAGAACCAGTACTGTCTGTTGTGAAGGTCCTCCTGTGCCATAGTACCAGTACTGTCTGTCGTGAAGGTCCTTCTGTGCCATAAGTACTTTTACTCTCTGTCGTGAAGGTCCTCTTGTGGCATAAGCACTATTACTCTCTGTCGTGAAGGTCCTCCTGTGCCTTGAGAACCAGTACTCTCTGTTGTGAAGGTCCTCCTGTGCCATAAGTACCAGTACTCTCTGTTGTGAAGGTCCTCCTGTGCCATAAGTACCAGTACTGTCTGTCGTGAAGGTCCTCCTGTGCCATAATTACCGGTACTCTCTGTTGTGAAGGTCCTCCTGTGCCATTAGTACCAGAACTCTATGTTGTGAAGGTCCTCCTGTGCCATAAGTACCAGTACTGTCTGTCATGAAGGTCCTCCTGTGCCATAAGTACCAGTACTGTCTGTTGTGAAGGTCCTCCTGTGCCATACGTACCAGTACTGTCTGTTGTGAAGGTCCTCCTGTGCCATAAGTACCAGTACTGTCTGTTGTGAAGATCCTCCTGTGCCATAAGTACCAGTACTGTCTGTCGTGAAGGTCCTCCTGTGCCATAAGTACCAGTACTGTCTGTCGTGAAGGTCTTCCTGTGCCATAAGTACCAGTACTGTCTGTCGTGAAGGTCCCCCTGCGCCATAAGAATCAGTACTCTCTGTCATGAAGGTCCCCCTTTGCCATAAGAACCAATACCCTCTGTTGTGAAGGTCCCCCTGTGCCTTAAGAATCAGTACTGTCTGTCGTGAAGGTCCCCCTGTGCCATACGAACCAGTACTCTCTGTCGTGAAGGTCCCCCTGTGCCATAAGTACCAGTACTGTCTGTCGTGAAGGTCCTCTTGTGCCATAAGAACCAGTACTCTGTGTCGTGAAGGTCCTCCTGTGCCATAAGTACCAGTACTGTCTGTCGTGAAGGTCCTCCTGTGCCATAAGAACCAGTACTGTCTTTCGTGAAGGTCCTCCTGTGCCATAAGTACCAGTACTGTCTGTCGTGAAGGTCCTCCTGTGCCATAAGAACCAGTACTGTCTGTCGTGAAGGTCCTCCTGTGCCATAAGTACCAGTACTGTCTGTCGTGAAGGTTCGCCTGTGCCATAAGTACCAGTACTGTCTGTTGTGAAGGTCCTCCTGTGCCATAAGTACCAGTGCTGTCTGTTGTGAAGGTCCTCCTGTGCCATAAGTACTTTTACTCTCTGTCGTGAAGTTCCTCTTGTGGCATAAGCGCTATTACTCTCTGTCGTGAAGGTCCTCCTGTGCCTTGAGAACCAGTACTCTCTGTCGTGAAGGTCCTCCTGTGCCATAAGTACCAGTACTCTCTGTTGTGAAGGCCCTCCTGTGCCATAAGTACCAGTACTGTCTGTCCTGAAGGTCCTCCTGTGCCATAATTACCAGTACTCTCTGTTGTGAAGGTCCTCCTGTGCCATTAGTACCAGTACTCTCTGTTGTGAAGGTCCTCCTGTGCCATAAGTACCAGTACTGTCTGTCATGAAGGTCCTTCTGTGCCATAAGTACCAGTACTGTCTGTCATGAAGGTCCTCCTGTGCCATAAGTACCAGTACTGTCTGTTGTGAAGGTCCTCCTGTGACATAAGAACCAGTACTGTCTGTCCTGAAGGTCCTCCTGTGCCATAAGTACCAGTAATGTCTGTTGTGAAGGTCCTCCTGTGCCATAAGTACCAGTACTGTCTGTTGTGAAGATCCTCCTGTGCCATAAGTACTTTTACTCTCTGTCGTGAAGTTCCTCTTGTGGCATAAGCACTATTACTCTCTGTCGTGAAGGTCCTCCTGTGCCTAGAGAACCAGTACTCTCTGTCGTGATGGTCCTCCTGTGCCATAAGTACCAGTACTGTCTGTCATGAAGGTCCTCCTGTGCCATAAGTACCAGTACTGTCTGTCATGAAGGTCCTCCTGTGCCATAAGTACCAGTACTGTCTGTTGTGAAGGTCCTCCTGTGCCATAAGTACTTTTACTCTCTGTCGTGAAGGTCCTCTTGTGGCATAAGCACTATTACTCTCTGTCGTGAAGGTCCTCCTGTGCCTTGAGAACCAGTACTCTCTGTCGTGAAGGTCCTCCTGTGCCATAAGTACCAGTACTCTCTGTTGTTAAGGCCCTCCTATGCCCTAAGTTCCAGTACTCTCTGCCCTGAAAGTGAAGATCTTTATTCAAGAAGGGAACACTTAGAAGTTGCGGTACTGGGAGGCAGTGAGTACTGGCTCGCTTACAGCACAGGGATGGAGATCGTCATTGCTGAGGGAGTCCAAGTAGGAGTGTAGGAGAGTAGGATCTGCCTCTTATGTTGCCCCCACTTTTTTTCTGATGTTTACACTGGTTTCTGGCTATAGTCAGGCTGGGACCCTGCTAATCAGGGCCCCAGCCTCTCTGTTCTCTCTAAACGATTTGGAGTGCACTCTAGGTGCACTAGTGATTGGATACTGTGGTACCTTATGAGTCCCTAGTAAATGGAACCCTAGGTACCAAGGGCATAGGTACTCCACAGGCCTACCAGGGGCTGCAGCATGTATTATGCCACCCCTGGGAAGCAGACTAAATCTGACACCACAGGCCTGCTACTGCAGCCTGAGTGAGGAAGTGCTAGCATCCCTCACTGAGATATAGGTTCCCTATATCTCTCCTGCACACACATATAACCCTATCAGTCACCCCTAAGGCAGGCCCTATCAATCCTGAGGGCAGGGTGCTTGGCTTCTATGTGAGCGGGTGCCTCTGCCTGAGCAAGGCCCCTCTGCAGCTCTCAGAGTCCATTCTCTGGTGCTGTTTGTGGATGCGGTTAAACCATATACTTTTAAGTGCATTATATCCTCGTGGTAAAATGCTAACTTTGGAATGGCTAAATGGAAACATGTCATGTTTGGTGTCAAACACCTTGGAATACTACCCCCCCCGCCAGTCCTGGTGGCGGGGGTAGCATTCCACCCTTCTAGAGGGATAGACATGTACCTAATGTGGAAACGCGGTAGAATCCGACAGAGCCCTGGCATCACAAAAATGGATGCCACCAGTCACAGACACTGCGGCTGCCCTCCTGCTGATGACCAACACTCGCAGTGGAGGGAGCCCAACAATAGATATCCTGTCCCAAGGGGGTGTGACCACCTCCCAGACAGGGTTTAGTGTATTGGGGCTGGGTGGTGCACTCTTAGAGTGCTTTGAAGTCCTGCACTGGGGGAGCAGAAGGCTCCTCTGTGCATATGCCAGTTCAAACCGGCTCAGGGGCTACCTGTCCCTGCTCTGGCGCGAAACTGGACAAAGGGAAGTGGGTGTAGCCACCCACTCCCTGACCCTCCCATAGGTAGGGTCATAGAGCCAGTCCCTCCCTCCTTTAGTATAAGAGGGGGAACCTGTGCATTGCACCCTAGATTTCCCTGGACGACGCTCTACAAGAAGAATCCCGGACCTTCGACGTTCCACTACCTTTGGAAGACTGAAGAATCTCCCTTGGAGTCAAGGAGTGACTCCCTGCTTGGCAGGCACCAAAAACTACAAACGACGGTCGCAAACTACGCCGCTCCCGCCGGAGTCCGAAGTTCGAAGTCCCTGCAGCCCTGATGAGGACCAGGAGGAGGAGAGTGACCCTCTCCCCGACCTGCTCTCTCAGAACCCTGATGATGGGTCAGTAGATGGTGTTGCTTTGGCAGGCAGCCTCACTGACCATCAGCAAACTGAGTGCAGACAAGTTCTGCAACAGTTTAGACATATGTTTAGCCTGACCCCTAGTCAGACTTCCTGGTGCACCCACGAGGTGGACACTGGAGACAGTCTGCCTGTGAGAAGTTGGCCTGGTATATGCTGTTCACTAATTAAAGTGGACACCTTGCACCAGGGAAAATCGACTCTTATGGTAGATAGGTTTAAGACAACCTTTATAGAAAGCTATCCTAGTGGTAGCTGTGGAGAGCAGCCTTCAGGCTAAGTCTCGGAGGAATGTAAAGCAGCTTGTTTTACCATATAATCTCTTGAATCACCAAATGAAAAGACACCACACAGGTATATATATCAAATATATATGTATTTATTTCTAAATAACTCTCTACTAATCTCTTTATGAGATTAGAAGACAAACATATGCACAAATCAACGTTTCACAATAAGTTAAGCACAAAATATGGCTGGGGCCCTAGGGGCGTACCAGACCATATACTAAGTAAGAGACTTAGGGACAACGACTTGCAGGAGACAAGGCCAAGGGCCTTCAGAAGTGCAGGGGCCTCACGAAACCACCCAAGGCAGGTAAGTAAAGGACCCACGGGGGACGCGTGCAGTGTGGATACACAGGCGCGGATCGCCGTTAACTTCAATGGGGCAAGTCGCGGTTGGAAATAAAGAGTTTTAGGATACTTCGGGAGAACCTACAAGCAAGTCACTTACAGGGTAAGTAGTTCTAGGGCCCACACCCACAGGAGCACCGTAGTGCTGGAGTTACCTCACCCAGGAAGCCGGGTGCATAGGTGTCCTTTGGTGTCGGGTCGCGGCGTCGTTTTCAATGGCGAACAAAGAAGACTTGCTGCTTGCGGGAGCTGAAGAAGTGTCCGGTGGAATCCAAGCCTGGATTCTGAAGAAGGATGACCTGAAAGCAGAGGGGACAGTGTTCAAAGTCACTTGGCAGTGACCCGGGGCAAGGAAGATGGATGCCCACCGTCGTCGGTTGATTCAGGTCGGTTGCGGGTGCCTTGACTCTTCAGCCACGTGGTCCAGGAGGTGTCGACGACGACCAGGAGCTGGATTCGGTGTGTCCCTCGACATCTGCAGCTGACTGCGGTGTCGGCAACTCGATTGGAGCCAACAAGCCTTGGCAGCAGCAAGTCTCGGGGAGATGAAGAAAAGTCGATGGCGCAGACCAGCAAGGTCTGAGGGACTCATCCAGCGAGGGTAAGTCAGGGCAGGCCTGGAGCAACCAGGGAGCCCTTTGGTTTCTTTAAGAAGTCTTCTGGGGACCCACAAGCCAGCGGGCAAGGGATCGCGAAGACACCTCGGGCGGAATCACTCAACAGGGGCCCACGGTCACTCGGGACGGTGTAGGCCTCTGATCTTCGGAGGATTCCTGCTGGAGGTCGGGACCACACGTGGTCCAAAGCACAAGTTCGTAGAAATGTTGTGAAGGGGTTGCACTCGACAATAGTGCACGGTACCCAGGGGTCGCGGTTCCTCGTTACTCGTGGGGTCCACTTGCCTCAGCTTCGCTGGGGACTCACGATGGCCTGGGAGAGGTCAGGAAATCCACTTCTTGGGCTGCAGGGACTTCGGACTCCGGCGGGAGCGGCGTAGTTTGCGACCGTCATTGTCGTTTTTGGTGCCTGCCAAGCAGGGGAGTCACTCCTTGACTCCAAGGGAGATTCTTCTGTCTTCCAAAGGTAGTGGAACGTCGAAGGGCCAGGATTCTTCTGTAGAGCGTCGTCCAGGGGTTATCTGCTTTGCAATGGTAAGGTTCCCCCTCTTATACTAAAAAGAGGGGATGGACTAGCTCTATTACCCCACCTATGGGAGGGTCAAGGGAGGGGGTGGCTACACCCACTTCCCTTTGTCCAGTTTCGCGCCAGAGCAGGGGCAGGTACCCCCTGAGCTGGTTTGAACTGGCATATGCACAGAGGAGCCTTCTGCTCCCCAGTGCAGGACTTCAAAGCACTCTAAGAGTGCACCCACCCAGCCCCAATACACTAAACCCTGTCTGGGAGGTGGTTACACCTCCCTGTGACAGGATGCCTATTGTTGGGCTTCCTCCACTGCGAGTTTCGGTCATCAGCAGGAGGGCAGCCCAGTGTCTGTGACTGGTGGCATCCATTTTGTGATGCCAGGGCTCTTTAGGATTCTACCGTGTTTCCACAGCAGGTACATGTCTTATCCTCTAGAAGGGTGGAATGCTACCCCCGCCGCCAAGATTGGCGGGGGGTAGTATTCCAAGATGTTTGACACCAAACACGACATGTTTTGATGCAGCCATTCCAAAGTTAGCATTTACCGCGAGGATATAATGCACTTAATAGTATATGGTTTAACCGCATCCACAAACAGCACCAGAGAATAGACTCTGAGAGCTGCAGAGGGGCCCTGCTCAGGCAGAGGCACCCCCTCACATAGAAGCCAAGCACCCTGCCCTCAGGATTGATAGGGCCTGCCTTAGGGGTGACTGATAGGTTTATATGTGTGTGCAGGAGAGATATAGGAAACCTATATCTCAGTGAGGGGTGCTAGCACCACCTCACCCAGGCTGCAGTAGCAGGCCTGTGGTGTCAGATTTAGACTGCTTCCCAGGGGTGGCATAACACATGCTGCAGCCCCTGGGAGGCCTGTGAAGTACCTATGCCCTTGGCACCTAAGGTACCATATACTAGGGACTCATAAGGCACCACAGTATCCAATCACTAGTGCACCTAGAGTGCACTCCATGTCGTTTAGAGAGAACAGAGAGGCTGGGGCCCTGATTGGCAGGGACCCAGCCAGACTATAGCCAGAAACCAGTGCTAACATCAGAAAAAAGTGGGGCAACATAAGAGGCAGATCCTACTCTCCTACACAACCCCCCCAAACGTAGGGACACTAAACTAACCTTGACCAGTTGAGTCTTCGTGTTCAAAGTGGAAATACCTTGAGAGTCCATCTGCATTGGCATGTTGGGTCCCAGGCCTATGTTCCACTGTATAGTCCATCCCCTGTAGGGAAATGGACCACCTCAAAAGTTTTGGGTTTTCACCTTTCATCTGCTTTAGCCATAGGAGGGGCTTGTGGTCAGTCTGAACTATGAAGTGAGTACCAAACAAGTATGGCCTCAGCTTCTTCAGGGCCCATACCACAGCAAAGGCCTCCTCTCTATAGCTGACCAACGTTTCTCTCTAGGGGTCAGCCTTCTGCTAATAAAAGCTACTGGCTGGTCTTGACCTTCATCATTCAGTTGAGACAGTACAGCTCCCACACCCAGCTCAGAAGCATCTGTTTGGACAATGAACTTTTGGTGTAGTCTGGACTCTGTAAGATGGGGGCAGTGCACATGGCCTGCTTTAGGTCTTCAAATGCCTTTTGACAGCTAGCTGTCCACTGAACCTTTTTGGCATTCTCTTTGAGGTCAGATCATTCAAGGGAGTCACTATAGATCCATATCCCTTGACAAACCTCCTATAGTACCCAGTCAGGCCTAAGAAGGCTCTCACCTGTGTCTGGGTGGTTGGAGCAACCCATTCCATTATGGTTTGGATTTTGCTCTGTAAAGGCTGAACCTGGCCTCCACCTGCAAGGTGGCCCAGGTACACAACCTGACTCTGCCCTATCTGGCATT
>CAWUFW010032096.1:0-14455 GCA_963921515.1 Calotriton arnoldi | reverse complement strand
TACATGTACAGCTCCTGCACATCTGTTGTGCCTGCCATTGTTCAATTCGTCTACTTCCCTGACTGTGTGGCCATCTCCAGTGGACATGCAGGTTTGGGCATCAATGGGGAAGGACTCATCTGTGTTGTCAGTGCAACATTGCTATACAAGTGTGTTGGATCTGTGCTGATGATTCCGTTGGCATGGCACTTCCATGACCAGGCTGATGTGACGGGAGCCCTCATTTGGTGCTAATTGTTGATTGTGTGACCAAGTGCTCAGCTGACATGATGGGGCCCTACTGAGGCAACATATGGCACAGCTTTCCTCACACAGGAGTGGAGTCCCCTCATGGCAGTGTGTACTCCTGTGACATTGCCTGCGCCCAAGGTGTGTGTTGTATGTGCATGTCTGTGTGTTCACTTCCGTTTAGCTGTGCATGCTGTGATCCATAGTGTTGTACCTGTTTGTGATGCTAGCTGAGTTGAGCTATGTTCCCCCAAAGTCTTCTCCCTGGGTTCTCTGTGATGTGGGTGCATGGCACATTACTGGTCATCAGGGTGTCACCCATAGGTGTGTTTGCTGTCAGGGCTGAGTTTGTGTGCAGACGCAGATGGGTCACAGTCAGGTTTCCCCTTGGCACTTGTTGTTTGCCCCTGTCATGTGATTTCCAGTTTGTGTTATCTTTCAGTGATTGTGACACGTTGTGTGTGTGACTGCTGGCACTCCTCAGGGTCCGGGCTGCAATGTTGGTTGTTGTCTATGTGTGTTCTTTGTGGGTGACCTTGGCTTCTTCATTGGTGTGTGACTGTGGCTGGGATCCCATTGGTTGGTGTGGTATTGCCGTCATGTCCATGTACAGCGTAGTGTGCAGTGTGTCAGACATTCAGGAGTCTTGTTGAGTGTCCATGTGTGATGTGTTTCTGCACCTTGGTTCCCACCCACCACCCTGGAATAGTCATGGGTGCATGTGCAATGTCACCAGTGCATGTGTGCTTCACTGCTGCACATTGTTGGAGGTCGAGGGGTGTGGTGTTGAGTGTGTGCAGATGAGAGTTGTTGCCCGGCTAGGCCCCTGCCTCCATGTTGGCCTTGGCTTACTGGCCATGCTGTTTGATTTGTGCTTGTGTAGGTGTGATGGTAGTTAGTTGCTCAGTACACATGACTGTGGTTCACAGTGTGAACCACATTTAGCTTTGTCATCACAGTGGGATTGTAATGCAGCCCAGGGTCACCACATTGTGGGGGCCCTGGGGGTGGTGCTGTGGTGTGTCTGTGTCTTGCTGTGTCAGTTGCTGTCCCTACGTGCCTGTGTGACATGTGTGATTTGTGCTCCCTCTCATCTGACAATCTGCTGTCCCTGGGACTCCTAGGTCATTGGTCAGCACAATGATCATGGTTTGTGTGTCCCATTGCTGCCATGGTATGGTATCTGTTCACCTCACATCTACAGTCTCCACAGGGTATCTGCATGTGTGTGCCCATTGGTGCAAATATGTGGGTCTGCATTCTGATGGTCACTTCTGTCATTGTGTCATTGATCATTGTTGACGGTGTCAGCCCCCATGGGTGTTGTTTGTCTGCACATGGCCAAAGGTATGTCTTATTTGCACTGCAGGATTTGGCTCCCCCAATTTATGTTGCAATGGGACACATACACTACTTTGCCACTGATGTGTTTGTTGTTCTGTGACCAGGAATCATCCATGCAGTCTGGCAGTTGCACCTCTTTCTTTGTCAACACTTACCTTTTGGTCACTGTGATGATGGGGGTTTGGACCCCATTGCCACAATGTTCGAAATGTGCTTCAGCTATGGACCCCACACTTACATTTTGGTCACTGTGATGATGGGGGTTTGGAACCCATTGCCACAATGTTCAAAGTGTGCTTCAGCTATGGACCCCACACTTACATTTTGGTCACTGTGATGATGGGGGTTTGGACCCCATTGCCACAATGTTCGAAATGTGCTTCAGCTATGGACCCCACACTTACATTTTGGTCACTGTGATGATGGGGGTTTGGACCCCATTGCCACAATGTTCAAAGTGTGCTTCAGCTATGGACCCCACACTTACATTTTGGTCACTGTGATGATGGGGGTTTGGACCCCATTGCCACAATGTTCAAAATGTGCTTCAGCTATGGACCCCACACTTACATTTTGGTCACTGTGATGATGGGGGTTTGGAACCCATTGCCACAATGTTCAAAGTGTGCTTCAGCTATGGACCCCACACTTACATTTTGGTCACTGTGATGATGGGGTTTGGACCCCATTGCCACAATGTTCAAAGTGTGCTTCAGCTATGGACCCCACACTTACATTTTGGTCACTGTGATGATGGGGGTTTGGAACCCATTGCCACAATGTTCAAAGTGTGCCTCAGCTATGGACCCCACACTTACATTTTGGTCACTGTGATGATGGGGGTTTGGACCCCATTGCCACAATGTTCAAAATGTGCTTCAGCTATGGACCCCACACTTACATTTTGGTCACTGTGATGATGGGGTTTGGACCCCATTGCCACAATGTTCAAAATGTGCTTCAGCTATGGACCCCACACTTACCTTTTGGTCACTGTGATGATGGGGGTTTGGACCCCATTGCCACATTGTTCAAAGTGTGCTTCAGCTATGGACCCCACACTTACATTTTGGTCACTGTGATGATGGGGGTTTGGACCCCATTGCCACAATGGTCATGGCCTGCTTAGCATTATGGGTGCCACACACATATATGTGTGGCACATGTGCTAGGGGGTCACATTGTATGTTCAAAGTCATGTTCGGTGTTGTAGGCATTTGACACAGTCTGCACACGCTTGTCATGGTGTTGGGGGATGTCTTCTTCTTGCATTCCCTAGGTTGTGGTGTGCTGGTTGTGTCATGCATTGTCCATCCTATGAGTGGGGGTGGTAGTAGTGGTAGGCATCCAGCCCCCTGGGTAAGGGTGGTAGTAGTGGTAGGCATCCAGCCCCCCTGGCTAAGGGTGGTAGTAGTGGTAGGCATCCAGCCCCCCCTGGGTAAGGGTGGTAGTAGTGGTAGGCATCCAGCCCCCCCTGGCTAAGGGTGGTAGGAGTGGTAGGTATCCTGCCCCCCTGGCTAAGGGTGGTGGTAGGCATCCTGCCCCCCTGGGTAAGGGTGGTAGTAGTGGTAGGCATCCTGCCCCCCTGGCTAAGGGTGGTAGTAGTGGTAGGCATCCAGCCCCCCTGGCTAAGGGTGGTAGTAGTGGTAGGCATCCTGCCCCCCTGGGTAAGGGTGGTAGTAGTGGTAGGCATCCAGCCCCCTGGCTAAGGGTGGTAGTAGTGGTAGGCATCCTGCCCCCCTGGGTAAGGGTGGTAGTAGTGTTAGGCATCCAGCCCCCCTGGCTAAGGGTGGTAGTAGTGGTAGGCATCCTGCCCCCCTGGGTAAGGGTGGTAGTAGTGGTAGGCATCCTGCCCCCCTGGCTAAGGGTGGTGGTAGGCATCCTGCCCCCCTGGGTAAGGGTGGTAGTAGTGGTAGGCATCCTGCCCCCTGGCTAAGGGTGGTAGTAGTGGTAGGCATCCAGCCCCCCTGGCTAAGGGTGGTAGTAGTGGTAGGCATCCTGCCCCCCTGGCTAAGGGTGGTAGTAGTGGTAGGCATCCAGCCCCCCTGGCTAAGGGTGGTTGTAGTGGTAGGCATCCAGCCCCCTGGCTAAGGGTGGTAGTAGTGGTAGGCATCCAGCCCCCCTGGCTAAGGGTGGTAGTAGTGGTAGGCATCCTGCCCCCCTGGCTAAGGGTGGTAGTAGTGGTAGGCATCCAGCCCCCCCTGGCTAAGGGTGGTAGTAGTGGTAGGCATCCAGCCCCCCCTGGCTAAGGGTGGTAGTAGTGGTAGGCATCCAGCTCCCCCTGGCTAAGGGTGGTAGTAGTGGTAGGCATCCTGCCCACCCTGGGTGAGGGTGGTGGTAGGCATCCTGCCCCCCCTGGGTAAGGGTGGTAGTAGTGGTAGGCATCCAGCCCCCCTGGCTAAGGGTGGTAGTAGTGGTAGGCATCCTGCCCCCCTGGGTAAGGGTAGTAGTAGTGGTAGGCATCCAGCCCCCCTGGCTAAGGGTGGTAGTAGTGGTAGGCATCCTGCCCCCCTGGGTAAGGGTGGTAGTAGTGGTAGGCATCCAGCCCCCCCTGGCTAAGGGTGGTAGTAGTGGTAGGCATCCTGCCCCCCTGGGTGAGGGTGGTAGTAGTGGTAGGCATCCTGCCCCCCCTGGCTAAGGGTGGTAGTAGTGGTAGGCATCCTGCCCCCCCTGGGTAAGGGTGGTAGTAGTGGTAGGCATCCAGCCCCCCCTGGCTAAGGGTGGTAGTAGTGGTAGGCATCCTGCCCCCCCTGGGTAAGGGTGGTAGTAGTGGTAGGCATCCAGCCCCCCCGGCTAAGGGTGGTAGTAGTGGTAGGCATCCTGCCCCCCCTGTGTAAGGGTGGTAGTAGTGGTAGGCATCCTGCCCCCCCTGGGTAAGGGTGGTGGTCGGCATCCAGCCCCCCCTGGGTGAGGGTGGTAGTAGTGGTAGGCATCCGGCCCCCCCTGGGTAGGGGTGGTGGTGCGCATTCAGGCCCCTGTGTGCATATGTGGCATTGGTGATGGGCATCCCGCCCCTATGGTGCTGCTGTTGCTGGTGTAAGTATATTCTGCATCCCTCTGTGTGTGTGTGATGTGTCGTGTACGTGTTGTATGTGTTTTGTGGTTGGTGTCTGGCTTACCTTCTGCGCCGTACGCGTCCGTGCCTGTTCCGGTAGTAAATGTAGAATATCGGTATGATCGGGACGAAGGGATTCATGGTTGGTTCGTGTCGTTCGTCCTTCTCGTTGCTTCGCGTCGTCCTCGTCGCTTCGCCTCGTCCTCGTCGCTTCGGGTCGTCCTCGTCGCTGCTGTGTTCGTCTCGGAGCCGTGGATCGTGTTGTGGCGCGAATCGGAGCTTATGTGCGCCTCTCCCGGATGCTTTAACGTGCCGTGCGTAGCGACGGGTTCGGCGCGTACGGAAAGCGCATCGTACTCGTTCGGCCGGACGGAGCTGCATTTTCCCTTCCGTGCGACTCGATTCAGCGTTTTTTCGGATACGCCTCGGTCGGGGAACAGGACCTGGTTTGGGTGAGTACGGCTCGGCCGGATTCTTTGCTGTTGTGCGCATCGTACTTACTCGTTCGGTGTGCTGTACGGATCGGTTGGGAAACAGGCTTTCGCATGGCTTTTTTCCCGACCGAATGGTGTTGGGTGCGCCTCCGACCGAGATCGGAATCGGCCCCTGTATATGTATATCCAATGTCTCTGGCTGTAAAACGCTTAAATATATGGTCCCCAGTTACGACTTTCATTGATGGTCATGCTAAGCTTTCACATGCACGCACTGTTTCGGAGCAAGAGGTTTTAAAACCTCCATGACATTCTATTTCTTTCTCTATTTTTAGCATTGTTTACATAGATTCCATAGAATTATGCTCTTATGTCTCAGAAAATGACCAGATTTGTTTTATGCTTCCATATACCTTTTTCTTTTCTATTATTAAAATAACTATTCATTCATGTATAATTATATGTTTTCTTGTTATATTATATATGCATTTTTTACTGTATTCCCTTTCTCGTTCCCACCCCCCTTTATTTTAATAAACTTTACTCTTTTAAAACTTAAAAAATAAATGTTTATTTGTTGATAGTTTGTAGAGGTTGAGGTTGTTAGATTTATTTTAACCCCTTGGCTGCTAACCCTTTTCCCCATAGAATGCTCAGCCCTTTTTTGGCTATTTGGGGTAGTTCGCGCTTAGGCCTCCATAACTTTTTTCCACATAAGGTATCCACACCAAATTTGCGTCCTTTTCTTTGAATATCCAGGGATTCCAATGGTACCCAGGGTTTGTGGATTCCCCTGGAAGGGGCTGAGAAAATAGCCAAAATATAGCTAATATTCGTTTTTTGGAGGATATATAGGAAAAAGTGCTCGGAAAAAGAGTCTGTTTTTCCCCCTAAAAATGGCATCAATGAAAGGTTTGCTGTGCTAAAGTCACCATCTTCCCAGCTTTCAGGAACATGCAGTGCTGAATAAAAAAACAACTATTTTTTTACCACAATTTTTTCATTTTTTGAAGAGGTAGGCCATTTTTCCTAACATTTGAGCTTTTGTCCTACTTCCAGTTTGTGGTGGAAACCGAGGTAAAACCCATGGGTGATCCCAGAAAGCTATAGATTTTTGAAAAGTAGACGGAATTCTGAGTACAGCAAGGGACCATTTTTCTAGATCCTTCAAAGTTTTCCCAACGAAACTAAGGGGCCGATTAGGATGGGGGTGAGACCGGCGGTCTCACCGCCATCCTAAGCATGCTCTCCGCCCGCCACATTAGGATGGCGGGTGGTTTGTTGCCGACCGCCACGTATCCGACGGGCTCCTTGAGCCAGCTGGTGAAGCGGAGGCATTGTAATGCCTATAATGGAGGCGGTGCCTGCCAGGCACCGCCGTAGGCATTACGATGTGCCTTTCTGCTGCCCTTTTAATGGCGGTGAACCCGCCATGAAAAGGCTGGCAGGAAAGGCACTGGTGGCTCAGTGGACTAATGCATCCACTGCAGGGGCCTGTGTTCGACCTCATGGTCACAGGTTCAAATCCCGGCGGGTCTACTCAGCCTTTCATCCATCTGAGGTCGATAAAATGAGTACCATTGAGTTGGGTAACAATAAACATCTGTTATTCAGCGCCAAGAGACCTGTTGGTGAACGTGCGCTTTACAAATACACATGTTATGTTATGTTTATGTTAAAGGGACATTGGGGGCCCCCTTACCCTTTGGCCCCCAGACACGGGACCTGATATCCCTGCACCATGTGGCATGCACCGCATGGTGCCTGCCACGTAGTGCAGGGATGTGTGCAGTGTCCCTTTTTTGCATTGCGGCGGGTGCTGCAGCCAGCAGCACCCGCCGCAATGCAAAATATTGGCATTTCGACTGCCGTGGTGGCGGTTGCATCAAAATGCCTACTGCGGGACCGCCAACAGCATGTTGGGCGGTCCCAGTCCCCGATAGGGTGGCGGGCGGTCGTAAGTCCGCCCGCCATCGTAATAAGGCCGTAACTGTTGAAATAAAAAAAATATTGAAAATGAGTAGGAAAAAACGTCTATTTGTGACAACGTTTTCATTTGTAACTTATTGTCACAATGGCCAGTTTACAAAACCAATATACCATTATGCCCACTAGACCCTCTTTGTTGTGCGGATATATAGGGTTTGTACATTTTCCAAGATCCTGAGGTTCCCAGAGCCAACAACTGAACCACACCTTACAATGGGATTTCATTGTGTTACGGGTATAGAGCAATTCATATGGGAAAATATGAAGACTGAAAAATGGATATCTAGGAGACATGTGTATTTCTGATATGTAGTTTAGGAGCAGTGGTTATTTGTGCATCTCTGAATTTGATTCAGAGGGCATTTTTCAATATGCCTTCTTTCTTACACACTGGGCTTACATGTGGAAGGCACAAATGCAGAGAAATGCAATTGGTAATAACAAACGTTCTAATATTTTGTATTCCCACATGTCTGCCAATAACAATGGTACCTCACTTGTGTGGGTAGGCCTAGTGACCTCAAGAGAAAAGAGCCCAAAACACGCCATGGACACATCACTTATTTTCATTGACAACTGACCCTTTTTTTCAATGTGGCTAGCTGTAAATTTTGGGCCCTAGCTCAGCCTCCACGTAGAGAAGCCTAGCAAACCTGTACATTTTTGAAAAACTAGACACCTGAGGGAATCCAGGAGGGGGTGTGTGTGACTCCCACAAGGTTTTTCCACCCAGACCCCCCTTGCAAACCTCAAAGTTTGAATATAGACAAACATTTTCCTCACATTTCTGTAAGAAAAACTTCTGAAATCTGTGGGGAGTCACATGTTTCCTACTGCCCAACATTCCCCCAAGTCTCCTGATAAAAATAGTTACTTCACTTGTGTGGGCAGGGCTAGTGCTCGTAACGAGAAAGGCCTCAAAACGCAGCATAGGCACATCATATTTTTCCACTCAAAACTGTCCTATTTTTGCAATGTGGTTAGCTGTGGATTTTAGCCATTGCTCAACCGGCACCTAGGGAAACCTAGCAAACCTGTACATTTTTGAAAACTTGACACCTAGAAAGATGCAGGGTGGGGTGACTTGTGTGACTCCCACCAGAGTTTCCTTCCCAGAAGCCCTTGCAAACCTCAAAGTTTGACTGAAAACACATATTTTCCTCACATTTCTGTGAGGGACACTCCTGGAATCTATGAAGAGCCACACATTTCCTACCACCCAGCATTCCCCCAAGTCTCTAAATACAAATGGTATCTCATTTGTGTGGGTAGCACTAGTGCCTGCGACAGGAAAGGCTCCAAAGCACAACATGGACACATCCTATTTTTCACTGAAAATTGACTAAAAGTGGCTAGCTGTGGATTTTGGGCCCTAGCTCAGCCAGCACCTAGAGAAACCTAGCAAACCTGTACATTTATGAAAATTAGACACCTAGGGAAATTCAGGGTAGGGTGACTTGTGTGGCTCTCACCAGGTTTTCTTACCCGGAAGCGCTTGCAAACCTCAAAGATTGACTAAAAACACATTTATCTGAGGACGACATCTGGAATCTGTGGGTAGTCACAAATTTTCTATCACCCAGCATTTTCCCAAGTATCCCGATAAAAATGGTACCTCACTTGTGTGGGTAGGGCTAGTGCCCTCGACAGGAACAGATCAAACCAAGGTCAATGAGTGTCCCTTCGTGAGGACTCCCATTGACCTTAGTTTGATCCGTTCCTGCAGCTGGCACTCTGCCCAGCCACACACGTGGGGCAGCATTTGTATTGGGACAAGTGTATGAATGCTAGGTGGTAGGAATTTTGTGGATTCCTTCTGATTCTGGAAGAATACTTCACAGAAATGCAAGGAAAATGTGCAATTTTAGGCACATTTTGAGGTTTGTAGGGCATTGTGGGTAAGAAAACTTTGTGAGGTCTACAAGAGGCATACCACTCTGTACTCCCCTGGGTGTCTAGTTTTCAGAAATGCCAGGGTTTGGAAGGTTTCCCTGGTTGGCCATCAAGCCCAGGCCCAAAAACTGCAGCTACTTCTTTTGTTGATATTGCCACATTGATTCTTGAACCATGCCCTTTTGTAGGTGCTAAGCCCACCTACACAGATGAGGTATCATTTTTATTGGCCAACATGTGCAACACTGGGTGGCAAGAAATGTGTTGCTTCCTGCAGAGTTCGGTACTCTGAGTCACTGAAATATTAAGAAAAGGTGTGTTTTTAGCCTATGTTTGAGGATTGCAAGGGCTTCTGGGTAAGAAAACCTCTTGAGATCCACACAAGGCATATCACCCTGGAGTCCCCCTGGTGCCTAGTTTATGAAAATATTTGGGGTAGGTAGATTTTCCCTACAGACAATGTACACCCTGGCTGAGAAAGAAAGAAAAGACAAATATCAGTGCACAACCATCTACTACTCAAGTACGCACACATGCTGGCCGGATATCGCGGTAAGTAGACACAATATCGACTTTTTAATATCGTTATGTAATAATATGGAGTTTTAAATATTGAGTGAAAAATATTGTTGTTTAAAATATCGATGTTAATAATATCGATTTACTGTCTTGTTTAAAATATCGTTGTTAGAAACATCGATTACAAAAATATCGTTATTAAAATATATCGTTTTTGTATATATTTTTTTTATTATAGTATATGTTTGTAAATGATATAATAATTCTTTAATAAATGTGATATTTATTTTTGAAAATTTGTTTTAGGAGCGGGATGTTGGGTTTATAGGAGATAAGGGTGGGGAGTGTTTTAAAAATTTATAATTTAAAATTTTAAATATTAAAATTAATTTTAGTTAAAATCTGATTTTTTTTTAGGAGCGGGATGTTGGGTTTATAAGGGATAAGGGTGGGGAGTAATTTAAAATTTTATAATTTAAAAATGAAAATATTAAAATTAATTTAAATCAAATTGTAATTTTTTTTGGGGTTTATAGGGGATAAGGGTGGGGAGTGTTTTAAAAATTTAGAATTTAAAATTTTTAATATTAAAATTAATTTGAATGAAAATCTAATTTTCTTTTTAGGAGCAGGATGTTGGGTTTATAGGGGATATGGGTGGGGAGTAATTTAAAAATGTATAATTTAAAAATTAAAATATTAAAATTATTTAAAATCAAATTGTAATATTTTTTTAGGAGTGGGATGTTGGGTTTATAGGAGATAAGGGTGGGGAGTAATTTATACATTTATAACTTAAACTTTTAAATATTAAAATTAATTTAAATCAAACTGTAATATTTTTTTATGAGTGGTTTGCTGGGTTTATAGTGAATAAGGGTGGGTAGTTTTTTAAAATGTTAAAATTTTTAATTTAAAATTTTTAATTTAATTTGAATGAAATTCAATTTTTTATTTTTTATGAGAGTTATTTCTGGTTTTATAGGGGATAATGTTTTTAATTGTAAAAAACAAATGTAACCATTTAATTTTTCAGTATTTAATTTTTATTTTTTCACATATATGAGTGTAATTTAGGGGGTCATTACGATGACGGGCGGATCGCCACCGCCCGTATGGCAGTGGCGATCCGCCCACCATGTCAGACCGCCCACATGCCATTTCCCCCGCCATATTACGATGGCTGGGGGGTCCGCGGCGGACGGAAAGACCGTCCGCCGCTTTTCTGCCGGTCGACTCGTCGACCGGGCGGAAAACATACATAATATGGCGGCGGTGTCTGCAAGACACTGCCGTCCATATTATGATGATCGCGGAGAGCAGCCTTTCCATGGCGGCTTCGCCGCCATGGAAAGGCATACGGTCTTTGCTGCTGGGGGCCCGTAGCGGGCCCCCAGGATGTTGGTGGGGTGGGGGTGCACATGGGGGATACCTATGGTACCCCCCTGCATTGGCATGGACAAGGTGGCAGGCACCGTGCGGTGCCTGTCACCTTGTGCATGTGAATGCCCAACGTGCATTCCCAGCATTGTGGCGGGCGGTGCTGTGAACACCGCCTGCCACAATGTTGGGAATATGGATGCCACCGCCACCATGGCGGTGGCATCCTAATACTCACGGCGGGACCGCCGCTCCTATGGCAGATGGTCCCATTCACCGTTACGGTGGCGGGCGGACTTTGTCCGCCCGCCATCGTAATGACCCTCTCTGGGGCCGATTCCGATTCTGGCCGGAAATCTCTCCGACCGAGCCGGACCCGGAGAGAATTCCGACCGAATTGGACCCCAGCAGTCCGACCGGACGAGTACGATGCATTCGCATGCTATCGGACTCGATTCGGTCGGACTCCCATTGAAGTCAATGGGAGCCGGTCGTACAACGCGTACGCGGGCTCCCATTGACTCAATGGGTGCGAGGCGAACAAGGGCGCCCCCTACAGCGGGTACGCGTCCATGCGCATCGCGGCATACATGCACAGGTAGGGGGGACCCATGGGTCCCCCCTGTGTGCGACTCACGCGCCTACGCGTACAGGGGGGTCCGATGCGGACCCCCAAAGTCCAGCTCCGACAGCTCTTTTGAGCCGGACGGCGCGAGTCGGTCGGACTGCTCGCGGCGCGCATCGTACTTACTCGGCCGGGAAATGTCTCCATAGCGCGGTGCGAGTCGTGCCCGTGCGAGTCGGTCGGAGCGTGTTGAAGCCGCGTACGAGTCGGTCGGCGATTTCGCGGGAGCTTGCATCGTACTCGCTCGGCCGGACCCGCGTACGATTCGGTCGGGAAACAGGGCTCCGAATCGGATCCGGTAAATCCGAATCCGATTCGGAGCACTACCGGCCGAGATCGGAATCGGCCCCTTTGTGTCAAAAATGTGTTTAAAACTTTTTTTGTATTTAAAAAATATGTATTTAAAAATATTTTGGTAAATCATTTTTTAAAAATATTTATTTTTAAATTACGAGTGTTATTTTTTTTTAATAAGGGGATGAGGGTGTTTTTCTGTTTTTAAAAAGAATCATAAATTAAATTTATTGGACATATTTGAATTTTTTATCTATAGTGAGATAAATGAATTAATTATAGGGAAAAATCTGTGCATTGAATTTAATGTATGTAATTATATTTAAAATATGCAAAAAAAAAGAAATATTGAGAGAGACTATAATATATATTTTTTAATATTATAATATTATTAATTGTTAGGAATTGATAATATAGCAGGGAATATTCAAATATGATAAATTATAAACTGATTTTAATGTATAGGTGTTTTGTGTTGATATGGTACATATATGATTTTTTTTAAAGTTAATTGTGTAATAATAATTTAAAAATTAAAATGCTTTATACATTAATTTTAACATTAATAATTTTTAAAGTGTTTAATGATTATTTTAAATTTAATAATGTTATAAAATAAATTATTTAAAAGATATTTTAGGTTAAGATTTGTATATTAAATTTATAGTTTATTATGAAACAAAATTACAAAATATAATTTATTTCTTGTGAAAAAATATGTTTTAAAATAAATGTTGTTTATATTTTTCTTAAGTTATGAATATGTTATATATTTTTAATAAAGTTAGAACTGTGTTTATGAAATTTAATATTTGGGTATTATAATTTTATGTGTATGTTTTTTTGAAATGTTATTGATTTTATAAATTTTGGATTGTGATTAGTAATTTATATATGTTTACTGTCCATCATTTTCCTTGATTTAATGTACTTTGGATTGGGAATAGTAAATTATATATGTTTAGTGTCCAGCACCTTCCCTGAGTTAATATGGTTTGGAGTGGGAATAGTAAATTACATATGTTTAGTGTCCAGCACCTTCCCTGAGTTAAATTGGTTTGGAGTGGGAATAGTAAATTACATATTTTTAGTGTCCAGCACCTTCCCTGAGTTAATATAAATTGGAGTGGGAATAGTAAATTATGTATGTTTTGTGTCCAGCACCTTCCCTGAGTTAATATAAATTGGAGTGGGAATAGTAAATTATATATGTTTAGTGTGCAGCACCTTCCCTGAGTTAATATGGTTTGGAGTGGGAATAGTAAATTATATATGTTTAGTGTCCAGCACCTTCCCTGAGTTAATATAAATTGGAGTGGGAATAGTAAATTATATATGTTTAGGGCCCGATTCTGATGCGGTTAGGAAACCTTCCCGATCGAATCGGTTTGGAAATGGTTTCCGACCGACTCGGATCGGGAGAGTCCGACCAACCGAGTATGATGCATTCGGATGCTTCCAGATACGATTTGGTTGGACTCCCATTGACTTCTATGGGAGCCTATGTTCTTAACCGCATCGTAATCTGGCCATCGGTCGGGAAGACACGTTCCCAATCCGATTCGCAAGGAGCAAATTCCATTAGGAGGCCTTCCTAACCGCATCGTAATTGGGCCCTAGGTGGGAATGCTTTCCTAACCGCATCGGAATCGGGCCCTTAGGGGCCAATTACGATGGCGGGCGGACTTTCGCAGCTGCAAAAGGGACCGCCCGCCATAGGTGCGGCGGTCCCGCCATACGAATTGTGATGCGCCCGCCACACTGGCGGGCGCATCCCGTATATTTTACATTGCGGCGGCGGTGCTGCAAGCAGCACCCACCGCACTGAAAATATACATGTCGTGCTTTTACATGCACAACGTGACAGGCACCGCCTGGTGCCTGCCACATTGTACATGCAAATGCAGGGGGTACCATAGGTACCCCCCATGTGCACCCTCCACCCCCCCAACACCCTGGGGGCCCGCAACGGGCCCCCAACAGAAGGAACCGCCAGTCTTTCCATGGCGACAATGCAGCCATGGAAAGGCTGCTCTCAGCCTGCATTGTAATATGGATGGCGGTGTCTTCCAGACACCGCCACCATATTAAACACATTTTCTGCCGGTCGACGAGTCGACTGGCGGAAAAGCGGCGGACGGTATTTCCGTCCGCCGCGGACCCCCCAGCCATCATAATATGGTGGGGGGTCTTTGCTGTCTGGATGGCGGGCGGATCGGGCCCGCCGGGCCGGCGGGGGCGATCCGCCCGCCATCGTAATCGGCCCCTTAGTGTCCAGCACCTTCCCTGAGTTAATATAAATTGGAGTGGGAATAGTAAATGATATATGTTTAGTGTCCAGCACCTTCCCTGAGTTAATATAAATTGGAGTGGGAATAGTAAATTATATATGTTTAGTGTCCAGCACCTTCCCTGAGTTAATTTGGTTTGGAGTGGGAATAGTAAATTATATATGTTTAGTGTCCAGCACCTTCCCTAAGTTAATATATATTGGAGTGGGAATTTTAAATTATATATGTTTAGGGGCCGAATCCGATTCGGGCCGGAAAACCACCCGACCGACTTGGTACGGGAATATAGTCCGACCGACACGTACCGGCGTTGCCCGACCTGGGAAGTACGATGAAATGCATGTGAATCACGACCGACTCGTACGGAACTCAAGGCGAACGACCGACCCGGACGGAAACAAGC
>CAWUFW010032095.1:0-14456 GCA_963921515.1 Calotriton arnoldi | reverse complement strand
GCACAAACATGTACAAGGTCAGCATAACAATGTATTTTGGTTCTTCCTGATATGGCCAGTCTCGCGCACCCAGACATAACATTAGGTGCAATTGCCATGAAGAATTTGGTATGCTTTTAATACTGTGGTTTACTAGCGCTTAACACACTTGGAGAAATCCCTTTCAGTGAGAAGAGCTATGATGTCCTGCTGATGTAATTCTGCATCTAGAGACTGAGGTATGGGGGTTCGCTAGACAAAGCCCAGAGGTCTTCTATTATTATAATCAACTATCTTACTGCAAGGGGAGGGTGGTAATGTTATTTATACGTTTATCCACTGAGCTCTGAGATGCTTTCCCGTTTGTATTCTATGGAATTGTAACCATGCTGCTTATATTATTCATATGCATTATGCTATTAGTACTGACACGTGTACTGTACATTAGAGCACGTAAGTTGGAATAAACATTTTAACCTATCCAGTGTCTCTTCCTACGCACCTTGTGGACAGAGTGCGAGTGAGTGACGAAAGAGTGTTCTTGCTTCTGCGAGTCCTGAGATAAAGATACCGTGTTCTGGGTTGTCCAAACATTAGTACTTGGGTGCTAATGGGATGCTAAGCTAGTTGGGTTGGGGTTTTTGGGTGCTACGGTATATGGTGGCAAACCACTGTATTCCGGGGTCCCATTTTCCTGTGCATAGCTCTGTGTATGTGCAGAAACCCTATGACAACTGCAATGGACCCGTCGGTGCCTCCGGCCGGCCCATTGCTTTCAATGTGTGCGGGTGCAGCGTTGTACCCCTGTGCGCGTTGAACTGCAATGGACCGATCGGTGCCTCCGGCCGGCCCATTGCTTTCAATGTGTGGGGTGCGCGTTGTACCCCTGTGCGCGTTGAACTGCAATGGACCGATCGGTGCCTCCGGCCGGCCCATTGCTTTCAGTAATGTGCGGTGCAGCGTTGTACCCCTGTGCGCGTTGAACTGCAATGGACCGATCGGTGCCTCCGGCCCGGCCCATTGCTTTCAATGTGTGGGAGTGCGCGTTGTACCCCTGTGCGCGTTGAACTGCAATGGACCGACTCGGTGCCTCCGGCCGGCCCATTGCTTTCAATGTGTGCGAGGTGCAGCGTTGTACCCCTGTGCGCGTTGAACTGCAATGGACCGATCGGTGCCTCCGGCCGGCCCATTGCTTTCAATGTGTGCGGGTACGCGTTGTACCCCTGTGCGCGTTGAACTGCAATGGACCGATCGGTGCCTCCGGCCGGCCCATTGCTTTCAATGTGTGCTGGAGTGCGCGTTGTACCCCTGTGCGCGTTGAACTGCAATGGACCGATCGGTGCCTCCGGCCGGCCCATTGCTTTCAATGTGTGCGGGTACGCGTTGTACCCCTGTGCGCGTTGAACTGCAATGGACCGATCGGTGCCTCCGGCCCGGCCCATTGCTTTCAATGTGTGCGGAGTACGCGTTGTACCCCTGTGCGCGTTGAACTGCAATGGACCGATCGGTGCCTCCGGCCGGCCCATTGCTTTCAATGTGTGCGGGTACGCGTTGTACCCCTGTGCGCGTTGAACTGCAATGGACCGATCGGTGCCTCCGGCCGGCCCATTGCTTTCAATGTGTGCGGGTACGCGTTGTACCCCTGTGCGCGTTGAACTGCAATGGACCGATCGGTGCCTCCGGCCGGCCCATTGCTTTCAATGTGTGCGGGTACGCGTTGTACCCCTGTGCGCGTTGAACTGCAATGGACCGATCGGTGCCTCCGGCCGGCCCATTGCTTTCAATGTGTGCGGGTACGCGTTGTACCCCTGTGCGCGTTGAACTGCAATGGACCGATCGGTGCCTCCGGCCCGGCCCATTGCTTTCAATGTGTGCGGGTACGCGTTGTACCCCTGTGCGCGTTGAACTGCAATGGACCGATCGGTGCCTCCGGCCGGCCCATTGCTTTCAATGTGTGCGGAGTGCGCGTTGTACCCCTGTGCGCGTTGAACTGCAATGGACCGATCGGTGCCTCCGGCCGGCCCATTGCTTTCAATGTGTGCGGGTACGCGTTGTACCCTGTGCGCGTTGAACTGCAATGGACCGATCGGTGCGCACCCATTGACAATGGGCTTGCCTGGCAACGGACGCGTTTCGAATTTCGAGCGAGTCGGTTGCTGGAAAATCAGTTGGTCACCCACAACAATGTTGCAAAATCATGTATGTCATGAAGTTGAAGATTTGAAGGATGCTGTGGGCGTGTTTTGGTGCTGCTATTCCATGGATTGGCCAGATTCAGAAGATGCAAACGACTTGGACCTATCACTTTGGACACAAGGGACAGTATCTGCCTCTCCAGCACATATATATTGCTGGCTGTTCCCCTGAGAGCCCACTTGCCTGCACTACATGCTCCAAGACGACATCTGCCACTGCACTGCTGCTGTCTCTGCCCCTCTGGACCCTGCAATGGCACGTACTGTGGAGAGAGCCCCAGCCTTCAGCCTTGAAGAGAACCAGGCCCTGCTGGACAGCCTACTTCCACAGTACAGCAAGCTGTATGGGACACCAGGGGAGCAGGTGAGTGTCCTGTGCACTGCCTTTCTGAATGTGCATTTTGTCTGACTAGCAAGGCTGAGAGTCTGCACGCCACTGGCTAGCAGGCTCACTGAGTAGTTGTCACCCCCATAGTGTGTAGTGACTTGCACTGGACAGGTATGGTGCAGTGACAGTGCTTCTGAACAGGGTTTTACTCCCCATGCAATGATACCATGTAGTGACTTCTGGAAAACTGTCCATGGGCAGCCGTGCACTGCCTGTGTACACCATGTGCCCCTGTGATTGCGACATGTATATGCAACTGTGTCATGCACGGATATGTTGCATGTGTAGTAATGGCCTTATCACTTTGTCATCCTGACAGGCTTCTGCCCATCGGAAGCAGGAGATCTGGAAGGACATCGTCCGGGCTGTCCGGTCCGTGGGGGTCTACAAGCGCCGGATCCGCAACTGCCAAAGAGGTGGCAGGACCTTCGGGGCTGGACCCGGAGGATTGCACGGGTCCAGCTGAAGCTGTCGCCTCCTCGCAGGAGGGGCGGAACACGGACCCTGACCCCCACATGCTCAGGATCCTGGCGGTGGTCTTTCCAGACCTGGATGGGCAGCTGAAGGCCAGAGAGCAGCAAGGAGGGGGTGAGTCAAAGACTGCACTGTGAACTCTGTCTAACATGCTATGTGCCCTCCTCGGGCCTGGTTAAACTGCCACAGTACAGCAGTCATGTTGTCCAGGAGCCATGTCCCTCTATTGTGCACTGCCCACTCCTCATCTGATACCCAGGTGTGGCCCTTACATGCAGGGAATTCTGTCACTTAGGACTGTGTCCTTGCAGTTTGCTTGACTCAAGGTGGGAGACAGCATCTGTTTCCCTGACTCTGTGGTGGGCATCATGGGTGGGTCCATTGCTTACACAATGCCTGTATTCTGACATGTATTCAGCGTGTTACTTTGATCTGTGGTCCAATTGCTGAGCTGATCCACCACATGTGGCTGGGGTATCTGGCACACACCCATGCTGCGGGTGGGAACAATGTTTGGGCCCCAGGAGTATGTATATGACGTGTGTCACACATACTTAGCCAGCTGCCTACAGTCCAGGGCTCATCCCTCATTCATGTGGGGCTGGACAGTCATGCCTACTCCAGGCCATACAATACACTCTGTACTCCCACTCCCGTGTATCAGCTGACACATTGTGCGCAGTGATTTGACCCCTCAGGTGTCTGCCTCTGTGTCAGTGTGCTGTGGATTAGTCGCCAGGACTGCTGTGGAGTTTCTTGGTAGGGGCTCAGCATGCCACTGGAGATGTGACCATAGGAGACGATACTTGTGTGTCACATAGGTGTCTGATCAGCTGCCCATGCAGACTGGGGCATGTGAATGTGAAGTTCAGGCAGCTGTTCCCCATTCACAGCAGAGTGTGAGGGCTCAGGTTCAGAGGGTAGTGTCACAGGTCTCCCATATGTCCAATAGGTATGACCTGGACAGATGAGGGTTAAGAGGATGTGTTGTGGGGGGATGTACATGTGCACTTGTGCAGCTCCAGGACTTGCATTCCCCATGACCTACTATTGTGACACAGTGCAGAGTGTTGTTGTCTGGCTGCAAAGTCATACATCACTGAGACAGTGATGTATGACTTTGCAGTCATGCCTCCGCCATGGCATGTGTCTACTGATTGGTGAGCCTGCAGGGAGTGACATGTGCTACATGCACACCATAGTGGCGCTGGCTATCAGGACATGGGTGCATCATGGTGTCTGTCGCTGGTATGCATCACATGCATTTCCTATTTGACTCTGGGCATCCCTTTCATCCGGAAACCTGTACTGACTCAGTGGCAAGAGCTGTGATGTGTGCATGTCCACATGCCACACCGTGTCCTCTGCACTGTCCAACTACTGTGTACTTGGTGCATGTGTCCACACTGGGGTGTTGCAATCCAACAGACACCAGACAGATGGGTGCAAGGCCATGTGGGATGTGAGTGCCATGCTTGGCATCAGACTGACAATTGGCTTCTCCTGTTCAGTTAGGGCACTTTTAGCAATGTACAACTAATGATGCCAGGGCTTGCTCTGTGATGTGCTGTGCTCACAGTGGTGTGTGCGTTTTGTGCAGGTGACTGATGTCTGTCTGTTTCCCCATTGTTTGCAGATACATCCACGGCCACGGAAGGGGACAGCTCCACGGACCAGGAGGAGCCAGAGAGCCAGACTGGGTCAGCAGCCGAGGAGTGGTCGGAGGGACCCAGTGGCACGGAGGGCGAGGGGAGCCACACCGAGGAGTCCTCAGCAGCATCCACCTCAGCTGAGGACCAGAGCAACTCGGAGGATGACTCCCTTGTGGAGGCGGGTGTCAGCAGCCACCACACCCCAGCTAGTGTTGCTGTCCCCGCCACCACCAGCACCACCACCGCCCTCCCATCGGCTCCCATTCCCCAGGTCCGTGGAGGCTCCCATGTCCGGGAGCGTGTCTCCTTTGGGCCAGGCACCGCAGCCCCTGCCCCTGTGTCCCCTGCTGCCCTGAGTGAGGAGTCTGTGTACCTCCTTCGCCAGCTCCATGTAGGCCAGACAGCCATGCTGAGTGTCCTCCATGCGCACACCGCGCTGTTGACTCAGCTGGTGTCGTTCATGGAGGAGCATCTCATCGGGCATGTCTGACCTACAGAGGGGCAATAGGTCCATGGACTCCTCCCTGACGGCAGCAGTGTCCCTCCTCAAACGGTCCCTCACCCCTCCTGCCTCTGCTCCATCCACACTCCCCAGCACCTTACCCATCCCAAGCACACACACACCGGCACAGGCACACACCAGCACACACACATCCAGCACACTGACACACACGCCAATGACAAAACGCACACGCACGCACATTCAGGGGACTGAAGCCAGACTCACAGGGGATGGGGCCCTGGAACACACACACGCATCCACATGCACTGCGCAGTCCTCAGTTCCCTCTCCCTCCAAAGCACCCTCCCTTGCCTCACCTGCAACCCCAAAGTCACAGCAGCTCTTCCTCTGTGACCTCGGCCTCTTCCCCACCGATGAAGCTGCTCCAGCATCCCGGGGGAAGAGGAAGCCCACCCACACGGAGCAGAGTGCCCCTCGCCCCCGGACACCCTCCCCCAGGCGCAGACGGACTGAGGCCCCCACCCGCAAGTCCCCCGGAGTCCTAAGAGCAAGACCCCGCCACCGCCCTGCAGCTCAGGCACAAGGTCTCCGTCCTCCATCCCTCAGGCCCCCACTGCACAGGTGCCCCCACCACACCCTGCCCCAGGTTCCCCCACCCACAGATATACCATCCCCAAGAGGATCAGGCCTTCTCCCCCTGCCACTTGCTCTCCCAGCACCACACCCCCGCTGCGCTTGTCTGTGCCACTGATGTGGTGAGGGTGTCCTCCCCCTCTGTCCAACCCACCTTGCCTGTTCCCCATTCTCCTCCCCTGGAGGTAGGCACTGCAGTGGAGTCCACTACCGCCCTGTCTGACTTGGGCACTGCAGTGGCGGACCTGTCCACTCCATCTGCAGGGTCCACTGCAGTTGTGCCGGCACCCACGACATCTGAGTCATGCCCCCCAGTTGTGCCGGCACACACCATGTCAGACACCTCCACTGCAGTTGTCAGTGGCTCTCCAGCACCCACCACCCCTTCCCTGACTCCCCCTGGTGAGCCCTGATCCTGTCCCTGCGGTGCCTGGCCTGCCCCCGGTTGCCCCTCCTAGTGGATTGTCCCTGGTTTTGTGCAGGCATGCGTAGGGTGACATCTGCCAGTGTCACCCTGTTTGAACTTTGACAATGGACTGGCCATTGGCCTTTGCTCTTTTTTCTGGACGTCGTTTTCATTCAACACATATGCTGAATAAAGCAACTTTCTTTTCTCTAGTGCTCATGCTTCAGATGTACATGTTGTTGGTGCTGCTAACCATGCCCTTGCTGCAGTGATGGTGATATCTGGTCTCATGATTATGAAGTGTTACTGTGCAGGAACCCATGTGGTCCAGGGGAATGTGTCCTATCATGTGGTGTATCCATGTCATCCATAGCAGCATCTGAGGGTGTCATGTGTTCAGTATTTGGCAATGGGATTTCCTACTTACATTAGCAATTTCATATCTGTGGCTTCCACCCCTGCACATCTGTTGTGCCTGCCATTGTTGGATTTGTCTACTTCCCTGACCGTGTTGCCATCTCCACTGGACATGCAGGTTTGGGCATCAATGGGGAAGGACTCATCCGTGTAGTCAGTGCAACATTGCTATACAAGTGTGTTGGATCTGTGCTGATGATTCCGTTGGCACATCCATGACCAGGCTGATGTGACGGGAGCCCTCATTTGGTGCTAATTGTTGATTGTGTGACCAAGTGCTCAGCTGACATGATGGGGCCCTACTGAGGCAACATATGGCACAGCTTTCCTCACACAGGAGTGGAGTCCCCTCATGGCAGTGTGTACACGTGTGACATTGCCTGCGCCCAAGGTGTGTGTTGTATGTGCATGTCTGTGTGTTCACTTCCATTTATCTGCGCATGCTGTGATCCCTAGTGTTGTACCTGTTTGTGATGCTTGCTGACTTGAGCTATGTTCCCCCAAAGTCTTCTCCCTGTGTTCTCTGTGATGTGGGTGCATGGCACATTACTGGTCATCAGGGTGTCACCCATAGGTGTGTTTGCTGTCAGGGCTGAGTTTGTGTGCAGACGCCAGATGGGTCACAGTCAGGTTTCCCCTTGGCACTTGTTGTTTGCCCCTGTCATGTGATTTTCAGTTCGTGTTATCTTTAAGTTATTGTGACACGTTGTGTGTGTGACTGCTGGCACTCCTCAGGGTCCGGGCTGCGATGTTGGTTGTTGTCTATGTGTGTTCTTTGTGGGTGACCTTGGCTTCTTCATTGGTGTGTGACTGTGGCTGGGATCCCATTGGTTGGTGTGGTATCGCCGTCATGTCCATGTACAGCGTAGTGTGCAGTGTGTCAGACATTCAGGAGTCTTGTTGAGTGGCCATGTGTGATGTGTTTCTGCACCTTGGTTCCCACCCACCACCCTGGAATAGTCATGGGTGCATGTGCAATGTCACCAGTGCATGTGTACTTCACTGCTGCACATTGTTGGAGGTCGAGGGTGTGGTCTTGAGTGTGTGCAGATGGGAGTTGTTGCCCAGCTAGACCCCTGCCTCCATGTTGGCCTTGGCTTACTGGCCATGCTGATTGATTTGTGCTTGTGTCGGTGTGATGGTAGTTTGTTGCTCAGGACACATGACTGTGGTTCACAGTGTGAACCACATTCAGCTTTGTCATCAGAGTGGGATTTTTATGCAGCCAAGGGTCACCACATTGTGGGGGCCCTGGGGGTGGTGCTGTGGTGTGTCTGTGTCTTGCTGTGTCAGTTGTTGTTCCTACGTGCCTGTGTGACATGTGTGTTTTGTGCTCCCTCTCATCTGACAATGCCTGCTTGCCCACATAGGGGATTTGGATCCATGAGTTACCTTAGTGTGGCAGTGTATGCACATCTGTATGATTGGTATTCAGCTCTCCTCATGTGTTGTGTGGTTGCCTGGGGACACTGGCACCCCCCTCACCTGCTGTGTATGATGACAGTGTTGGTCTGCCTGTTTGTGTTTGTGCATCTGCACCACTGCATTGGCATATCTTGGGTGTGCCATTGGCTGTATGTTGTTTGGTGTGTTTCCCCTGCTGTCCCTGGGACTCCTAGGTCATCGGTCAGCACAGTGATCATGGTTTGTGTGTCCCATTGCTGCCATGGTATGGTATCTGTTCACCTCACATCTGCTGTCTCCACAGGATATCTGCATTTGTGTGCCCATTGGTGCAAATATGTGGTTCTGCATTCTGATGGTCACTTCTGTCATTGTGTCATTGATGAATGTTGACGGTGTCAGCCCCCATGGGTGTTGTTTGTCTGCACATGGCCAAAGGAATGTCTCATTTGCACTGCAGTATTTGGCTCACCCAATTTATGTTGCAATGGGACACATACACTACTTTGCCACAGATGAGTTTTTGGTTCTGTGACCAGGAATGATCCATGCAGTTTGGCAGTTGCAGCTCTTTCTTTGTCAACACTTACCTTTTGGTCACTGTGATGATGGGGGTGTAGACCCCATTGCCACAATGGTCAAAATGTGCTTCAGCTATGGACCCCACACTTCCCTTTTGGTCACTGTGATGATGGGGGTTTAGACCCCATTGCCACAATGGTCAAAATGTGCTTCAGCTATGGACCCCACACTTCCCTTTTGGTCACTGTGATGATGGGGGTTTAGACCCCATTGCCACAATGGTCAAAATGTGCTTCAGCTATGGACCCCACACTTGCCTTTTGGTCACTGTGATGATGGGGGTTTAGACCCCATTGCCACAATGGTCAAAATGTGCTTCAGCTATGGACCCCACACTTGCCTTTTGGTCACTGTGATGATGGGGGTTTAGACCCCATTGCCACAATGGTCAAAATGTGCTTCAGCTATGGACCCCACACTTACCTTTTGGTCACTGTGATGATGGGGGTTTAGGCCCCATTGCCACAATGGTCATGGGCTGCTTGCATTGTGGGTGCCACACACATATATGTGTGGCACATGTGCTAGGGGGTCACATTGTATGTTCAAAGTCATGTTCGGTGTTGTAGGCATTTGACACAGCCTACACACGCTTGTCATGGTGGTGGGGGATGTCTTTATCTTGCATTCCCTAGGTTGTGGTGTGCTGGTTGTGTCATGCATTGTCCATCCTATGAGTGGGGGTGGTAGTAGTGGTAGGCATCCAGCCCCCTGGGTGAGGGTGGTAGTCGTGGTAGGCATCCAGCCCCCTGGCTAAGGGTGGTAGTAGTGGTAGGCATCCAGCCCCCTGGCTAAGGGTGGTAGTAGTGGTAGGCATCCAGCCCCCCTGGCTAAGGGTGGTAGTAGTGGTAGGCATCCAGCCCCCTGGCTAAGGGTGGTAGTAGTGGTAGGCATCCAGCCCCCTGGGTGAGGGTGGTAGTAGTGGTAGGCATCCAGCCCCCTGGGTGAGGGTGGTAGTAGTGGTAGGCATCCAGCCCCCTGGGTGAGGGTGGTAGTAGTGGTAGGCATCCAGCCCCCTGGCTAAGGGTGGTAGTAGTGGTAGGCATCCAGCCCCCTGGCTGAGGGTGGTAGTAGTGGTAGGCATCCAGCCCCCTGGGTGAGGGTGGTAGTAGTGGTAGGCATCCAGCCCCCTGGGTGAGGGTGGTAGTAGTGGTAGGCATCCAGCCCCCTGGGTGAGGGTGGTAGTGGTGGTAGGCATCCAGCCCCCCTGGGTGAGGGTGGTAGTAGTGGTAGGCATCCAGCCCCCTGGCTAAGGGTGGTAGTAGTGGTAGGCATCCAGCCCCCTGGCTAAGGGTGGTAGTAGTGGTAGGCATCCTGCCCCCTGGGTGAGGGTGGTAGTGGTGGTAGGCATCCAGCCCCCTGGGTGAGGGTGGTAGTAGTGGTAGGCATCCAGCCCCCTGGGTGAGGGTGGTAGTAGTGGTAGGCATCCTGCCCCCTGGGTGAGGGTGGTAGTGGTGGTAGGCATCCAGCCCCCTGGGTGAGGGTGGTAGTAGTGGTAGGCATCCAGCCCCCCTGGCTAAGGGTGGTAGTAGTGGTAGGCATCCAGCCCCCTGGCTAAGGGTGGTAGTAGTGGTAGGCATCCAGTCCCCCTGGCTGAGGGTGGTAGTAGTGGTAGGCATCCAGCCCCCTGGGTGAGGGTGGTAGTAGTGGTAGGCATCCAGCCCCCTGGCTGAGGGTGGTAGTAGTGGTAGGCATCCAGCCCCCTGGCTAAGGGTGGTAGTAGTGGTAGGCATCCAGCCCCCTGGCTAAGGGTGGTAGTAGTGGTAGGCATCCAGCCCCCTGGCTAAGGGTGGTAGTAGTGGTAGGCATCCAGCCCCCCTGGGTGAGGGTGGTAGTAGTGGTAGGCATCCAGCCCCCCTGGCTAAGGGTGGTAGTAGTGGTAGGCATCCAGCCCCCTGGCTAAGGGTGGTAGTAGTGGTAGGCATCCTGCCCCCTGGGTGAGGGTGGTAGTGGTGGTAGGCATCCAGCCCCCTGGGTGAGGGTGGTAGTGGTGGTAGGCATCCAGCCCCCCTGGGTGAGGGTGGTAGTAGTGGTAGGCATCCAGCCCCCTGGCTAAGGGTGGTAGTAGTGGTAGGCATCCAGCCCCCTGGCTAAGGGTGGTAGTAGTGGTAGGCATCCTGCCCCCCTGGGTGAGGGTGGTAGTGGTGGTAGGCATCCAGCCCCCTGGGTGAGGGTGGTAGTGGTGGTAGGCATCCAGCCCCCTGGGTGAGGGTGGTAGTAGTGGTAGGCATCCAGCCCCCTGGCTAAGGGTGGTAGTAGTGGTAGGCATCCAGCCCCCTGGCTAAGGGTGGTAGTAGTGGTAGGCATCCTGCCCCCTGGGTGAGGGTGGTAGTGGTGGTAGGCATCCAGCCCCCCTGGGTGAGGGTGGTAGTAGTGGTAGGCATCCAGCCCCCCTGGGTGAGGGTGGTAGTAGTGGTAGGCATCCTGCCCCCTGGGTGAGGGTGGTAGTGGTGGTAGGCATCCAGCCCCCTGGGTGAGGGTGGTAGTAGTGGTAGGCATCCAGCCCCCTGGCTAAGGGTGGTAGTAGTGGTAGGCATCCAGCCCCCTGGCTAAGGGTGGTAGTAGTGGTAGGCATCCTGCCCCCTGGATGAGGGTGGTAGTGGTGGTAGGCATCCAGCCCCCCTGGGTGAGGGTGGTAGTAGTGGTAGGCATCCTGCCCCCTGGGTGAGGGTGGTAGTGGTGGTAGGCATCCAGCCCCCTGGGTGAGGGTGGTAGTAGTGGTAGGCATCCAGCCCCCTGGCTAAGGGTGGTAGTAGTGGTAGGCATCCAGCCCCCTGGCTAAGGGTGGTAGTAGTGGTAGGCATCCAGCCCCCTGGCTAAGGGTGGTAGTAGTGGTAGGCATCCAGCCCCCTGGGTGAGGGTGGTAGTAGTGGTAGGCATCCAGCCCCCCTGGGTGAGGTGGTAGTAGTGGTAGGCATCCAGCCCCCCTGGCTAAGGGTGGTAGTAGTGGTAGGCATCCAGCCCCTGGCTAAGGGTGGTAGTAGTGGTAGGCATCCAGCCCCCTGGGTGAGGGTGGTAGTAGTGGTAGGCATCCAGCCCCCCTGGCTAAGGGTGGTAGTAGTGGTAGGCATCCAGCCCCCTGGCTAAGGGTGGTAGTAGTGGTAGGCATCCAGCCCCCCTGGCTAAGGGTGGTAGTAGTGGTAGGCATCCAGCCCCCCTGGGTGAGGGTGGTAGTAGTGGTAGGCATCCAGCCCCCCTGGGTGAGGGTGGTAGTAGTGGTAGGCATCCAGCCCCCTGGCTAAGGGTGGTAGTAGTGGTAGGCATCCAGCCCCCTGGCTAAGGGTGGTAGTAGTGGTAGGCATCCAGCCCCCCTGGCTAAGGGTGGTAGTAGTGGTAGGCATCCTGCCCCCTGGGTGAGGGTGGTAGTGGTGGTAGGCATCCAGCCCCCTGGGTGAGGGTGGTAGTAGTGGTAGGCATCCAGCCCCCTGGGTGAGGGTGGTAGTAGTGGTAGGCATCCAGCCCCCTGGCTAAGGGTGGTAGTAGTGGTAGGCATCCAGCCCCCTGGCTAAGGGTGGTAGTAGTGGTAGGCATCCAGCCCCCTGGCTAAGGGTGGTAGTAGTGGTAGGCATCCTGCCCCCTGGGTGAGGGTGTTAGTGGTGGTAGGCATCCAGCCCCCCCTGGGTGAGGGTGGTAGTAGTGGTAGGCATCCTGCCCCCCCTGGGTGGTTGTGGTGGTAGGCATCATGCCACCTCTGGGTGAGGGTGGTAGTGGTGGTAGGCATCATGCCACCCCTGGGTAGGGGTGGTGGTGCGCATTCAGGCCCCTATGTGCATATGTGGCATTGGTGATGGGCATCCCGCCCCTATGGTGCTGCTGTTGCTGGTGTAAGTATATTCAGCATCCCCGTGTGTGTGTGTGATGTGTGGCGTGTACGTGTTGTATGTGTTTTGTGGTTGGTGTCTGGCTTACCTTCTGCGCCGTACGCGTCCGTGCCTGTTCCGGTAGTAAATGTAGTATATTGGTAGTGATCGGGACGAAGGGATTCATGGTTGGTTTGTGTCGTTCGGTCCTTCTCGTTGCTTGGCGTTGTCTCGTCGCTTCGCGTCGTCCTCGTCGCTTCAGCGTCGTCCTCGTCGCTGCCGTGTTCGCCTCGTAGCCGTGGATCGTGTTGTGGCGCGAATCGGAGCTTATGTGCGCCTCTCCCGGATGCTTTGACGTGCCGTGCGTAGCGACGGGTTCGGCGCGTACGGAAAGCGCATCGTACTTGTCCGGCCGGACGGGGCTGCATTTTCCCTTCGTACTTGCTCGTTCGGTGTGCTGTACCGATCGGTCGGGAAACAGGCTTTCGCATGGCTTTTTTCCCGACCGAATGGTATTGGGTGCTCCTCCGACCGAGATCGGAATCGGCCCCCTAATGTAGATAATTAAATATTTTGTAATAAATTATATATTATAAAATGCATAATTGTCATTGTATAATATATATATATGATATAGCTGTTCTTCATGTAAATATAACTAATATGTTTTAACTAATTTTAACTCTAATAATATTATTATCATATATTTTAAAAACACTCACCTAAATTATGCTTACTACTCCACTCAACATAAATACCCAATAATAATTTTCATTAAAATAACATTTTACTATTCCTACTCCACTATGTATTTAATTGGGGTAGGTGCTGGACACTAAACTTAATTAATTTAATATTCCCACTCCAGCCAGTATTTATTTGGGGTAGGTGCTGGACACTGAACCTAATTTAATTACTATTCCCACTCCAGTCTGTATCTAATTGGGGTAGGTGCTGGACAGTAAACTTAATTAATTTACTATTCCCACTCCAGTCAGTATTTAATTGGGGTAGGTGCTGGGCACTAAACCTAATTTAATTACTATCCCCACTCCAGTCAATATTTAATTGTGGTAGGTGCTGGGCACTAAACCTAATTTAATTACTATTCCCACTCCAACCAGTATTTAATTGGGGTAGGTGCTGGACACTAAGGGGCCGATTCCGATCTCGGCCGGTAGGGCACCGAATCAGATTCGGCTTTACCGGATCCGATTCAGAGCCCTCTTTCCCGACCGATTCGAACGAGCGTCCGGGCGAGCGAGTACGATGCGAGCGCACGCGAAATCGCCGACCGACTCGTTCGCGGGACCCAACCGCTCCGACCGACTCGCACGGACACGACTCGCACCGCGCAATGGAGACGTTCCCCGGCTGGGCAAGTACGATGTGCGCCTCGAGCAGTCCGACCGACTCGCGCAGTCCGGCTACAAAGAGCTGTCAGAGCCGGACTTTGGGGGTCTGTGTCAGACCCCCCTGTACGCGTAGCCGTGCGAGTCGCACACAGGGGGACCCATGGGTCCCCCTACCTGTGCATGTACTGGCGCGAGTCGCTTCGACGCGTACCCGCTGTAGGGGGCGCCCTTGTTCGCCTCGCACCCATGGAGTCAATGGGAGCCCGCGTACGCGTTGTACGACCGTCTCCCATTGACTTCAATGGGAGTCCCACCGAATCGAGTCCGATAGCATGCGTACGCATCGTACTCGTTTGGTCGGGCTGCTAGGGTCCGATTCGGTCGGAAATCTCTCCGGGTCCGGCTCGGTCGGAGTGATTTCCGGCCTGAATCGGAATTGGCCCCTAAACCTAATTTAATTACTAATCCCACTCCAGTCAATATTTAATTGGGCTAGGTGCGGGACACTAAACTTATTTAATTTACTATTCCCACTCCAATCAGTATTTAATTGGGGTAGGTGCTGGACACTAAACCTAAATTAATTACTATTCCCACTCCAGTAAGTATTTAATTGAGGTAGGTACTGGACACTAAACTTAATTAATTTACTATTCCCACTCCAACCAGTATTTAATTGGGGTAGGTGCTGGACACTAAACCTAATTT
>CAWUFW010032094.1:0-14458 GCA_963921515.1 Calotriton arnoldi | reverse complement strand
AAAAAACATAGGTTTCAGGATGTTATAGTTAGTAATTAGCATTTAAAAACCTTTGAAATTCACTGAAAAAACCATAGGTTTCAGGGACGTTATAGTTGAAATTAGCATTTTAAAAACCCTTTGAAATTCACGGAAAAAACCGCAGGTTTCAGGGCGTTATAGTTAGTTGGACATTTCACTTTCGTACAAAACCAGAAAAATTCGGCGTTATAGTTAGTTGAGTAACTTTGTAACTCCTCGCGCCCCCAATGCACTGCTGATGACGTCACATATTACATCATTCATGACATGGTCAGTGACATCACTGATGACATCCTGATGACATCTCAAATGACATCACTGATGACATCACTGATGACATCATCATATGTGATAATCTGATGCACACCTCCTCATACCCTAATATAACCTTTGATACACCCACTCTAAAATACAGACTACCATTTTGAAACCATGAGACACACCAATGCACAGTTACTACATGCCCACTCAGTGATTCCTGAGTCTACACACACATCCACTTATTCACTCATACAGTCACTCATACATGCAGTCACTCATCAATACAGCACTATCATATGCACTCATACACCTATACAGACACTTTCCACACACCGCTTCACTAAACCATAGAGTTACTCACACCTAGTCAGTCATGCAAGAATCCAATCACACTCCCATTTTACTCACCCCTATACAGTTATACACACACCACCTCTACTTATTCATACAGATACTAACACACTTACTCTCTTATACAATCACTGATACAAGCACACACTCATCCATACAGTCACTCTCACAATCACTCACTCTCACATATAGTCATTTATATACACCAACACTCACATATGACTGCCTTTTACATATGTAGTTACTCACACATATACCACTACCCCCAGCAAGACCCCCTACACTACACACACACCACTGCACTACCGTAAACCCAAAACACTACCCCAGCACTACCCCCTACACTACCCAAACACCACTGCACTACCCTAAACCTAAAACACTACCCCCAGCACGACCACCTACACTACACAAACACCACTGGGCTACCTAAACCCTAAAACACTACCCCCAGCACGACTCCCTACACTACCCAAACACCACTGCACTACACTAAACCTAAATCTACCCCCAGCATGACCTCCCACACTACACAAACACCACTGCACTACCCTAAACCCTAAAACACTACCCCCAGCATGACCCCCTACACTACCCAAACACCACTGCACTACCCTAAACCCTAAAACACTAACCCCAGCATGACCCCTACACTACCCAAACACCACTGTACTACCTAAACCCTAAAACACTATCCGCTATACTACACAAACACCACTGCACTACCCTAAACCTAAAACACTACCCCCAGCATGACCCCCTACACTACACAAGCACCACTGCACTACCCTAAACCCCCTACACTATACAAACACCACTGCATTACTCTAAACCCTAAAACACTACCCCCAGCATGATCCCCTCACAACACAAACACCACTGCACTACCCTAAACCTAAATCTACCCCCAGCACGACCCCCTACACTACCCAAACACCACTGCCATACCCTAAACCTAAAACACTACCCCCAGCATGAACCCCTACACTACCCAAACACCACTACACTACCCTAAACCCTAAAACACTACCCCAGCACTACCCCCTACACTACACAAATACCACTGCACTACCCTAAACCTAAAACACTACCCCAGCACTACCCCTACACTACCCAAACACCACTGCACTAACATAAACCCTAAAACACTACCCCCAGCACAACCCCCTACACTACACAAATACCACTGCACTACCCTAAACCCTAAAACACTACCCCAGCACGATTCCCTACACTACCCAAACACCACTGCACTACCCTAAACCCTAAATCTACCCCCAGCACGACCCCTACACTACCCAATCACCACTGCACTACCTAAACCATAAAACACTACCCCCAGCATGACCCCTACACTACACAAACACCACTGCACTACCCTAAGCCCTAAAACACTACCACCAGCATGACCCCTATACTACTCAAACACCACTGCACTACCCTAAACCCTAAAACACTACCCCAGCACGACCCCTACACTACCCATACACCACTGCACTACCTAAACCCTAAAACACTACCCCCAGCCACGACCCCTACACTATTTCACTACCCTAAACCCTAAAACCCTACCCCCAGCATGACCCCTACACTACCCAAACACCACTGCACTACCCTAAACCCTAAAACACTACCCCAGCACGACCCCCTACACCACCCAAACACCACTGCACTACCTAAACCCTAGAAAAGAAACCCCACCCCATGCCCAATCCCCTTACCTCTCACTCCTCGTGGTTCCTCTCTCCTCGTGGTTCCTGCTTCACGTCGTCTCTGAGGGGCAGTGCGCGTCGTTGTGAGGAAACGGAACAGCCTCTGTTTCCTTACAACGACATGGATAGATCTACATGTATTTTAGAACGCATGGTCATTTACCATGCATACCTTTACAACAAAATTGTTGTAAAGGCATGCGTCAGTAAATGACCATGCGTTCTAAAAAATGCGTAATAATGACTTCGTGATGTACAACGCATGCGTGGTAATGCATGCGTTGTAATTGGTATCGCAAAAGTAAAAAAAGTCGTTGTAGCGGCTGTTTACCGATCGAAGCTGGCCCCTGTTCTTCAGTGAGGCGTTTATTTGATTAATTAGGAGGAAGGAATGTGGTTTTTACCGAAAAGTGCATTCCCGGCTGTTGTATTGTGAAAGTATCCGCGTGGCCTGGTTTCACTTCCGGTGAGAGAGTCTGTTTGGATCTAAAGGAGTTCTGTTGTTGGACGGGGCCGGCGCGACATGTCATCAGAAAACATAGCTAATGGAAGCGTCCTCCCTGAAGTGTGGAGCAGTGCCATGAGAGGTCAACAAGTGTGCATCCCACCGCAGTATGACCGTACCGCGTGACCCATGAGCCGCCTCCAGGGTACGGGAGGCAGAAGCGGCATCATGGGTCCTCTTGAAGACCGTTGTAGCACTAATTCTTCATTTTGGTACTAGGGCATTTTAACTTCGTTGTTCCTGCCAGATACAAAGAGAAGATCCTGTGTTATTCAGTGCCCTCGTTACCTTTTTGTGGGTTGTGGTGCTTGTCACTTCGCTGCCCCGCTGGTGCACACGACTGGGCACCCCACCTCGTGTGCCATCTGCAGGGCCTCTGCCCTCGGATCACTGGTTTCGGTTTCTGGAGTGGCAACATAAACAGTTGCTCCCAAAGGACTAGCCTGAACACTTCGGTGAATATCCCTGCACCAGCATTACACGGAAATTCTTTCCTAGCTCTCCCACGTCAACGAGGACGTCATAATAGCACGGCTCCGCTCGCGACACCGTATGATGTCATCGGAGCCATAAGAGGACCTCGTCGGCGTGCTGGCGTCAGTTCCACCTATTTTTCCGTGCCACCGAGGCAAACAGGGGACCGAGACATTTTCACATGTATACATAGTATAATAAATATATATATATATTCACTGAAAAAACCATAGGTTTCAGACACGTTATAGTTAGAAATTAGCATTTAAAAAACCTTAGAAATTCACTGTGCTGTCATCAGTGATGTCATGAGTGATGTCACTGACCATGTCATGAGTGATGTCACTGACCATGTCATGAGTGATGTAATATGTGGCGTCATCAGCGGTGCATTGCGGTACGCGAGTTATAGTTAGCTGAACTAACTATAACGGGGGAATTTCTATGGTTTTGTACGCAGTGAAATGTGAACCGAGGCACAGAAACAAGTCGCAAAACGCAAAGGGGCAGGGTAGAAACACCTGACCCCTAGGTCTGCTCAGGGGCTCCCACAAGGACCCCTGGGCAGAAAAAGCATTTAAAAAAAAAAAAATCAGCGGGATGCGCTTAAGGTGCGCGGATCCCGCCGTGATTAAAATAAAATCGAAGCGCGGACTCCCGTGCTTTGCGGCTATTTTGCCCCTGGGTGGGCCAAGTCCCGGGGCATGCAGGGATTGGTTTATATTTTATAGGGGGACCTCTAAGGCCCCCAAGCCCCGAGACCGCCAACCCCGGGGCTTTAAAAAAATGGTGCTGGAGGGCTCTCCGCCCTCCCGCAGCCCGGGGACCGCCACCCGGGGCTTCTTTTTTAAATTAAATAACCTGTGGGGGCTCCAGCCCCACACGCCCGGGGACCGCCACCTCCCGGGGCACTAATGAAAGAAATGTGGGGGTCCATTTCAGACCCCCAAAGCCCGGGGACCACCACCTCCCCTGGGCTCAGTTGATGTTGGGAGGGGGCCACACGGCCCCCTCCTGAAGCCTGTGGTGGCCCTGGGGACTGCCACCCCCAGGAGCCAGCTCCTGCAGTGTCCCGGGGTGCCTACCCCGGGACACTGTAGTTTGCAATGGCAGGACGGGAGACGCGCGGCTCCCGTCCTGTCATTGCAAACTTGCTTTGCTTCATTGAAGAGAGGCAGGGAAACCTGCTCTCGCTTCAATGAAGCAAAGCAGACTGTTTTCCATAAGGGAGCTGCATGTCAGCAGCTCCCCTTGTGGAAAAGCAATGTCCGGCTCCCCGCAGGACACGGGGATCCTGCAGGACCGTGTGGGGATTGAGGACCACTCACGGTCCCCAACGAGTGGCCAGGCCCCAGGGATGGGGTCCCCGGGGCTATTAGTGGCCTGGGAGGGGCCACGCAGCCCCTCCAAATATTTTTATATTAAAAAGAGGGCATGCCCGGGGGATGGGGTCCCCGGGGCAAATGAAACCCAGAGAAGGGGGCCACGTGGCCTCCTACCGTTTAAAAAAAAAAAAAAAATCCTCATGCCCTGGGGGTTGAGGTCCCCGGGGCAAAGTGGCCAAGGGAAGGGGCCACGCAGCCCCCTCCCAGACAAAAAAAATTAAAGAAAAAAAAAAAGACCGGCATCGTGCCGGAGGCCCCGCCCCTCCCTGCAGCAGTCTGCAAACACGCCCCCTGGCGCGTTGTAAGAAGGGAAGTAATTCCCCTTGAATGCTGGGGATCCCTGAGGAGCCAACTAGCCCACCAGGAACCTCCAGTTTGCACCAGGGGACTGCGTTGCAGAGATGTGTACAGAGGCCACGCCCCTTTTTACACCTCTGCAACGCAGCTGTGGGCGCTTTGGAGGTACATGGTGGGCTAGTTGGACTCAGGGACCCTCAGGATTCAAGGGGACTTAATCCCCCAACCCAAAACGCGCCACGGGGCGCGTTTACACAGGGTGAAGGAGGGGCGGGGCTTCAGGTGACATGTGTGCAAAGCAGGCCCTGTGGCGCGTTTTAAGATGGGGAATTAAATCCCCTTCAATCCTGAGGGTCCCTGGGGGACAACTAGTCCACCAGGGACGTCCAGCGCCACAGAGCTGTTTTGCAGAGGAGGTGTAAAAAGGGCGTGGCCTCTGAACACCTCTCTGCAACGCAGCTCCCTGGCGCATACTGGAGGTACAGGAGTGGGCTAGTTGGACCCCAGGGACCCTCATGATTCAAGGGGACTTAATCCCCCAACTTAAAACGCGCCACGGGGTGCGTTTGCACAGTGGTGAAGGGAGGGGCGGGGCTTGAGGTGACATGTGTGCAAACTGGCCCCGTGGCGTGTTTTAAGTTGGGGGATTAAGTCCCCTTCAATCCTGAGGGTCCCTGGAGTCCAGCTAGCCCACCAGGTACCTTCAGTAAGCACAACAGAGTTGCGTTGCAGAGAGGTGAAAAAGGTGCGTGGCCTCGGAACGCCTCTCTGCAACTCAGGTCTGTGGTCCTAACTGTAGGTACCTGGGGGTCTACTTGGGCCCCAGGGACACTCGAGATTCAAGGGGACTTAATCCCGCAACTTAAACGTGCCACGGGGCGCATTTGCACACATGGCACCTCCGGCCCCCCTCCCTTCACCACTGTGCAAACGCGCCCTGTAGCGCGTTTTAAGAGGTAGTTTTAATCCCCGTGCCCTATTATGTACTAGGGACTTACAGAGAGGTCATGCTAATCACAGGGTACCCCAACGCATAGTGTTCCCTAGTGTATGTACGTGTTTTAACTGTATTCTAAGTGTGTTTTAGCATAGCACTGGCTCTGGTTAGTCAGAGTCAGTTACCACCAGTACACGTCGGAAAAAGTTGTGGGCACAGGATGATTCTGGAACAAGGCCTCTTTCTGCTCCTCTATTGGTTCTTTCTGCACATCTTTTTGCTTCTTCCTGCACTTTTCTTCGTCTTTGTGGACTTCTGTTGCTTCTTTCTGCATTTCTTTTGCTTCTTTCTGTGCGTTTTTTCTTCTTTGTTCACATGTCCTACCTCTGTAGGCATAGTTAGAAACTAGCATTTAAAAAACCTTTGAAATTCACTTAAAAACCATAGGTTTCAGGCACGTTATAGTTAGAAATTAGCATTTAAAAACCTTTGAAATTCACTGAAAAAAACCATAGGTTTTAGGGACAGTTATTGTTAGTTGGACATTTCACTCGTACAAAACCCGTGAAATTCCCCTGTTATAGTTAGTTCAGCTAACTATAACTCGCGCCTCCCGCAATGCACTGCTGATGACGTCACATATTACATCACTCACGACATGGTCAGTGACATCACTGATGACATTTTTGTACAAAGTTTTCGTTTCTGGCAGAGACTGTCCATAGGCTCGGCAAGGGGAACTGGCAGGCATGGAATTGGCACAATATCGACCTTGTGAGATCTCAATGGCCGTACCCAGGAGCCGGGCAATTTATATTTAAATGTAAAGACCGCGTGCGTGTTACCGGGATATATACTCTTTCTATCCTTTTAATTTTGAAATGAACTTTAGGGCTGTCCGGCAATGAATGGGTACAAAGAGGGGGCAAACTGCCCTCACACCTGTCCCCACAGCGCAAATAGAAGTACCCCCAAAGGGCGAGGCGCTTGAGCATGAACAATAAAAGCTGCAAATCTTTTATTTCTTATATTCCAGAAGGGAAATGGATTTGGAACAATTCAAAATGTGAGGTCTGTAGGACATTCGAATCAATAAATAAACGAAAATATTAGTTACAGGCTGTGGAAAAATATGTATAGTATTAGCTGTGTGAAAAATTGTGAAGTATTCCATTGTGTATATTGTAAACCCCCCTCTCCAACATACACACATCACCACGATGCTATTCTGAATTATTCCCAGAACACAATACTGTTCTTTTTTGAACCACCAACGGGGACTATAGCATATTTCGTTTGTGTGCTGTTTTCAAATCACATTTATTGCGAATTGTATAAAATAAACAACAAAAACATCCGATACCAAACATATGTCAACGCGAAAGGTGAAAAACTGTTCGAAGACGAATACATTCTCACGAAAAGTCACATACCAGAAACTGTACTAATACGGAATGTGTATTAACACGCATTTCTATATGTCAGAGCCTTAACATTCTGTCATTGTGAATCCATATACGCATCTGTTAGTGATCAGTTAAATATGATTCGTTTTAATCTTATATGCATTGTGGGCTGCAACGAGTACTGATTATTATTTATTTGGGAGTTTTGTATAGCCCCACTCGTCATCTTGGCCACTTCAGAATGCCATATTTATTATTATCAGTAGTTAGTAATAGGTGAATATTGTCGACATTAACAATATTGTGATTGTTACACATTTTTAAAGTACGTAAAATTGTGTTGCTTTTCAGTGACGGTTTTAGTTAATTAAGCTGAGGTGGGTTTTTCTTTCTCGTGAGAGCATGATCTGCTTGTGTGCGTGAGTTGTGCTTGTGTGATGTTTCTTCATGTGTGTGGGCCGTATTGCTTCTGTCTTTGACACACATCCTCACGTGTTGCTGAGATGTAGGGCCCGCAGCCTGCTCCCGGGGCTCGAACCCCTGCTGGCGAAAGTCTCACGCAAGGATCGGCCAGTTGTTGAATGTGTGTTGCCTGTGGAAGCGCTACCAGCCCCACTGTTCATGCTAGGGTGCATCACTTCTGAAGATCTCCACCGCCCCAACCCCTCTGACATTCCCTGATCTCTAGGGTTCCTTGATCTCCCCTCAATCCTGGGGAGAGGGTGTGGCATAAAGCCCCTCACATATGGAGCCACACCCAGCTACAGCATGGCATAGCATCCTCTCCGTGGTTCTTAACCTTTCATTGCCTCAGGGGTCCCCTAACATTCCAAGTACCCTCTCCCTTTAGGGATCCCAAAACATCCTGCTGGGTTCCTTAAAATTGACTCACGTCAGGGCCCCTTGACTCACCTCTTTGATTCCTTTAGCAGCGGGGTCTCATTACCCCCTCACTCCTGCTCACATCCAGGATCTCATGACATTACGGGTCCCGTAATCTGCCCTCACAGGATGACCTGTCTTCACCCTAAAAACTCATTACATCCCCTGTTGAGTCCACTGACATCTCTTGTGGGACCCCTGGCTACGTCACTGCCTCACTGCTAGCCTGACCTGACATGCCCCCTGGGGTCCCTGAGCACCTCTCACCTCTGATGGTCACTCACATCACCTCTGGGTCTCATTGCCATCACCCCTCTGACCCCTTCACTTCTGATCACGAGTTACCGCCCTGACTCCCGGGAATTCTGACCTTCATAACCTCTGTGGTCCACTGACATCGCCACTGAGCCCCCTCCCCAACACCTATGAATCGTGCCCCTCCCCTTGCCTCTGGACACCGGTGGTACCGCGACGCCTGGGTCACACTACCTATCATCACTTCTGAAGTGGCATGGCCTACATCTCAGTGTCCTTGGCTTATCCGAAACCCATGTGGCCCTCTGTTTCCCCATCACTTCCGTACCCCCACACACACACAGACATACACAACACTCCTGGTCCTTTTCACCATCTGCTACTTTTGGGATCCCCAGACCTGCTCTGGTCTCTGGAGTTTTCTAACGTCACTTACCTCTGGGGCCATATACCGTTTTCGCCATTGAGGTTCATCGGTGTCTGTCACCTGTGGAGGATCCTGCTGTTCCATCACCTCTTGGGTTTCCCGCCTATCCCACTGCCCCAGACCTTCCCTCGAGCCTGAGGTGCATTGGACGTTTCCTCAGCTCTGGGCCCCTGACCTTACGTCATCGTTGGGACCATGGAACCTACCTCACGTCGCTGTACCTTATCTCATGCACCCTCTGCCTCTAACACCATTATGAGGGTCTGCACCCCCTACACACCGCTCCCACCAATACTCCAGCCCCATCACCGTCTTCATATGTTGTTGCGCATTCATTCATCCCGCAGACCACTTTCCAGAATATGTCCCACCTCCAGTCTCCCTGTGTACAAGCTGCTGTGTACATTCTCTCCCTTGAAATGTTCAACTATCCCACTCTGGGATCTGGCTCTCACCGGAAGTGCTGCCTGGCTCCATGCCCCGTGCCTTGCAATTATTATATGCGCAACAGTGCCAGGACCGCTCGTGCGCTCAGAGGTGCGTGCGATGCTCGAGCTCATTGCAGGGGCGGGGTGTTGCAGAGTGCTTGTGATTGTACTTTGGCCACATGACCCAGGGTGGGGAGCCAATTCGTGTGTGAAGAGGTGGATATAAGGGGTGGCTGTCTGCATACAGCTCAGGGTGCTCTGCCTCCTGCTCAGAGAGAAGTGATCAGCAGAGATACCTGCGACATCCCAGCAGAAGCCTGCACCGCGCTGCTGAGGCAGACCTGCAGCATCCCTGCAGAGCGTGCCGGGCACCAGTCCAGCTGTGCCCTGCACTACTACAGCAGGAAAAAGAAGGGCACGTACACTGTTCCAGCAGAGGGAGGTACCCATCCATCCCAGCAGAGGTACCTGCACCATTCCAGCAGAGGTACCATCACCGGCCCTGCATATACCTGCACCGGCCCTGCATATTCCCAGGGCTTTAAGTGGGATGAAAAAACTGGGGGTCTCTCAAAGGGGTGTGGCCAATGTAATTAGGGCGTGGCTCACAAACACGTAAGCTAAAAAGCTGTGCACAGCATAGTGTGCTGCCCGACTTGTATTTTGCAGTTTCTGTCATTGCATCCAGCTATATGATACAACAAGTAACATCATACCTACAACTAGTCAGGACTATTGGCTTTGTTAATGTTAGTAGCATAAGATAAATAAGCAGCAACTATGGCTTGTATATAATAGTGAAAAAGCTTCCACTTAAAGCCCTGGTGACAGCACGACAATGTTGCTGCTCCTGAGTTTCAAAGAGAAGGAAATCCAGAGAGAAAATTACTCTCTTTAAAGGATTTCCATTCCCCTACAATGCTCCACCTGGCATGACGTCATGCCGTAACTTCTCCACTAGTGAGAAGTGAGCAGTGTGAGCACAGCTGTACATGATGTGCCTGCTGTCACTGCAGTCCGGGAAAAAAAGGGACTGCCTGTGCCAGGGCACAAAACAGAGCCCGATAGAGACCCGTTTCAAGGCCCCCTTTAAAAAACTGCTGATGCTCAGCACCGGTGAGACCCGGCCCACTTAAAGCCCTGAATATACCTTACACAGAGCTTCTGGAGCCAGAGCGTGCAGGTAAGGACTCTCCGACTCCCATATCCTACCAAATGTTGCTAACACCCAAACAGAAATATCACAGAGGGAATGAGGATTCGTGGGGAAGAAGACACAATTGGGGTTGGGTGGGGGTAGCAGGAGGGGAGACCGTAGAGAGTAGGTGATAGGTGCAAGCAGGAGACGGGGTGACGTTCAAAAGGAGGAAGAGGGGCGGATAGTGTAGCAGGAGGGGAGATGATGAAGTGCAGCAGCGGTGGCGCAGCCAGGCGCCATGGGCGCTATTGCAGGGGAGCAGAGGAAGTGAAGTGCACCGGAGAAGGAAGGAGGAAGAAGTGCAGCAAAAGGGGAGAATGTGTGGAGTGCAGCAGGAGAGAGAGGGGGTGAAGTAAAGAACGTGGGAAGAAGTGCAACAGGTGGCAGAGAGGAGGAGCAGCAGGACAGAAGGGGCAATCAGTAGGATGAAATACTGAAAAGATGCAGGTGACCAGGAAAGGGAGGGAGAAGTGCTGCAGGAAAGGAGGGGAGGTATAGCAGGAGAGAGAAGGGGGTGAAGTAAAGAACGTAGAAATAAGTGAAACTTGTGGCGAGAAGAGGAGCAGGACCGGAGGGATAGCACCAGTAGGATGAAATACAGAAAAATATGCAGGTGACCAAGAAAGGGTGGGAGAGGTGCTGCAGGAAAGGAGGGGAGGTGTAGTGGGAGAGAGAAGGGGGTGAAGTAAAGAACGTAGAAAGAAGTGCAACTGGTGGCGAGACGAGGAGCAGCAGGACAGAAGGGGTAATCAGTAGGATGAAATACTGAAAAAGATGCAGGTGACCAGGAAAGGGAGGGAGAAGTGCTGCGGGAAAGGAGGGAAGGTGAAGCAGGGAGAGTGGAAGTGGCAGCAGAATGAGAGGGGTCACAGGCAACACAAGAGGAGCGTTGAACCAGAGCAAGAGAGAAGGATGAATTGCAGCCCAAGGTGGACGCTGAAGTGCACCAGATGAGGCGAGCTGGTGCGTCACAGGAGAAGAGGAATAAAGTGCATCAGAATATGAGGGAATAAAGTAAAGCAGACGCAGAGCAGTAGAAAAGGGGTAATGGTGGGGAGTAAAGTGCAAGAGAAGGAAGTCGGAAGTACAATAAGAGAAAGAAATGACCTGTAGCATACTATTCGGTGCTGAAGTACAGCAGATGACGAGGGTTGAAGCAGAGCAGGAGAGAAGTGGTAAAGTGCATCAGAAGATATGGGGTGAAGTGCAACAAAAAAGGAGTGGAGTAGAGAAATGATGTAAAATGTATATATTGATATGGGGTGCAATGTGGCATTTCATAACGTATAAATAAATGCGCAATTAATTTGTCATATGAGGTGATGTAATTAGCTCTTCAACAGGGGTTGTAAGCGCAATATAAGTACCAGTGAAATAAAATGTAGCAATTGCAAACATGTGTCGGCTGTAGTCTAGAACACTAGGGATTTATGGCTTCCATGTTTAAAAAAACACATATGCGTGGTATGGGTAAATCGTGTTTCCTACCCATGGCTTATTCCACTCAACTGCTAAAATAAGCGGAGCTTAGAAATTCTTTAAACACTAGCATTGGCTACAATACAACTCCTAATTAACCCCGCTGGTCTTCCAGAGGAGTGATCTATCGACTCCTCTGCAGTCTAGCCACGCCACTCACCAAGCGGCCCACTCTGTTTTCTTCCTTTTGGTGGAACACTACAGCCCCCCACTGCTGCAGTTTTATAAGCGATTTCGACCCACCCTTTGCCGGCTGATATGCGGCCCTGCCCTCTTGCGCCACGCTGCCAGTGGCCTTCTCGATCACCTCGGCTTTTGGCGCCACTTCAGAAACGACAACATAGCATCAATTTCTGTTCAGGAAATGTAATGCGGATCAGGTTTACACATATGTTTCATAGAGGTAACAGACAAGGTCTGCTCTTTTTGGTTCTCTCCCTTTTGAATCTCTCACATTATCATTCCCCACTCTCTGCTGCTCTATGACCATTCCCAACACAGTTTTAACTTGCTGGCCTGTCCTCCTCCAGGACAATATCCGGGACATAACAGACTCTCTGATCGACCACTGCCAGGAGAAGAAGGTGGTCGAGAATGCCAACATCCAGATGTCCGACTAGAAGATCGTCAACATTGTCAACGATCTTTTCGGGGCTGGTAAGCTTTCAAGCTCTTTGTTACACTAATTCAGAAAATGACACAAACAAAAATAATTAACCGTAACAAAGGGACAGTGGTTTAGAGAACTCCCGTCAGTGAAGAACCTAAAACCTAGACAACAGCTCAGTGGGCCTAGATCGTACCTCTTCTTTGTGGGCTGGCCTAAACCACACTTTGTATTGTGTGTAAATGTAAAACCAACCAGCATTCCATAGCATCCTTTCTTAGAGCTGCCTAGAATAACAAGCAATCTGTGTCCCAGGAGGTGATCACATATGTATGGGGAAGTGTTGGAGAGGGGTGACTCAGCAGAGCAATCTAGGGAGACTGGACATGTGTGACCACAGCTCCCATCTACCCCAAATCTGCAGAGTGATCCTATCTGCATCATGATAGTCCCAGACCCACCTCATCCCCTAAAGTCTTCCTCTGCTCACCTCCATCTTTTTCCGTCTCCTTTGCTAGGGTTTGACTACAGTCACTAACAGCCCTATCCTGGAGCCTCAAGTACCTTGTGGCTTATCCAGAAATACAGAAGAAACTGCAGGCAGAGCTGGGTAAGTGGTAAATGCACCTTAAGTTTCCCTCTGCTAGGAGAGCGCCTGGATGCCCTGGGCCAGACATTAGCCCGGCCCTGACCTATATCTTGTATTTTCCACAGATCGCATCATTGGCAAAGAGAGAAGGCCCAGGTTGTCGGACAAGGCCATGCTGCCATACGCCGAAGCATTCAACTTGGAGATGTTCCACCATTCCTCCTTTGTACCTTTCATAATCCCACACTGGTAAGTCCCTGAACTGCTACCTATTTATGTTACACTAATGTAGCCTTTTCTTCAACTTCACGACACAGGGAGGTTCAGACATTACCCTGCTTCACATAGCAAAGAGCCAATGAGATCTTTTAGAGGAAGTGTCGTATCAGTAGAGCTCAGGATTCCTTTGTGAGGATATGTGAATTTCCTGACCTACCCCATTAGCTGAACTTGTTTAATTTTATTTAATTGTTGATTAGATAGCTCAGAATATCAACAGACCTGCTGCAAAAATCTTGGCATCCCTTCGTTCTCATTCCCAGGAGGAACTACTAAGTCATTCCAAGATCAATAAAATGAGTAGCACTCATAGAGTAATAACACCTATCATGAGTTGTTGCAGGTATATCCCAAGTGCCATACAAGTGTTTACTGCTCAGGATGGCACACACTTTCATAGCTCCTAGCCTTTATGTTGCATTACAACCATGAATTATTATAGGGTATTTGCAAAGCGCACACCAGATGGAGTTCATTTTTACTTTTATATTCCTTATCACAAATAGCTATACATGATTTTTGGTCTGGCCTTCAAGACAGCTTTATCTGTTTAGACAACCAATTGTTTTTTCCAAAGAATTGTTTTTCCAAGAATTCATACCTAACAGACAATATATAGCAGGGCTTTTGGTCATGGTTTTTCATTCATTGGTCAGTTAAATTATCATTCACGGTTTGCTTCCACTCATCACAGCATATACTATGGGGCAATGGATCAGTATTTGTACCCTTTACTTGGAGTGACGGCACTCTGCTCTTCACTTAGTTCGCATTTGCCTAATTAAAAATGTTCTTATCTCGTCTAGGTTTAGTACCAGAGCTGGTGATAAGTGTTAACGTTGCTGTTATTGGATAACTATGTGACTTTTGTAATACAATTAAGTATAATTAAACTAAATACTCCCTGCCAAGGACAATCCTATTGGCTTTGCCAATGTTTGTTTCCTAAGTATATATATATTCAC
>CAWUFW010032093.1:0-14460 GCA_963921515.1 Calotriton arnoldi | reverse complement strand
CACACAGTATTGCTGCAGTGTTTATAATGAGGGGCAGAGCAATGGTGTTCAGGCAGTGTAGGGGGTTGTGTTGGAGGTGGTGTTTCAGGCTTTAGGGCAGTGCAGTGGTATTCGGGCAGTGTAGGGGGTCTTGCTGGGGGTGGTGTTTCAGGGTTTAGGGCAGTTGTGTTCAGGCAGTGTAGGGGGTCGTGCTGGGGGTGGTGTTTCAGGGTTTAGGGCAGTGCAGTGGTGTTCGGGCAGTGTAGGGGGTCGTGCAGGGGCTGGTGTTTCAGGGTTTAGGGCAGTGCAGTGGTGTTCAGGCAGTATAGGGGGTCGTGCTGGGGGTGGTGTTTCAGGGTTTAGGGCAGTGCAGTGGTGTTTGGGCAGTGTAGGGGTTCGTGCTGGGGTGGTGTTTCTGGGTTTAGGGCAGTGTAGTGGTGTTCGGGCAGTGTAGGGGGTCGTGCAGGGGGTGGTGAGTCAGGGTTTAGGGCAGTGCAGTGGTGTTCGGGCAGTGTAGGGGTCATGCTGGGGGTAGAGTTTTAGGGTTTAGGGCAGTGCAGTGGTGTTCGGGCAGTGTAGGGGTCGTGCAGGGGGTTGGTGTTTCAGGGTTTAGGGCAGTGCAGTGGTGTTCGGGCAGTGTAGGGGTCGTGCTGGGGGTGGTGTTTCAGGGTTTAGGGCAGTGCAGTGGTGTTCGGGCAGTGTAGGGTGTCGTGCTGGGGGTGGTGTTTTAGGGTTTAGGGCACTGCAGTGTTGTTCGGGCAGTGTAGGGGGTCTTGTTGGGGGTGGTGTTTCAGGGTTTAGGGCAGTGGTGTTCGGGCAGTGTAGGGTTCTTGCTGGGGGTGATGTTTCAGGGTTTAGGGCAGTGCAGTGGTGTTCGGGCAGTGTAGGGGGACTTGCTGGGGGTAGTGTTTCAGGGTTTAGGGCAGTGCAGTAGTGTTCGGGCAGAGTAGGGGGTCGTGCAGGGGGAATGGTGTTTCAGGGTTTAGGGCAGTGCAGTGGTGTTCGGGCAGTGTAGTGGGTCATGCAGGGGGTGGTGTTTCAGGGTTTAGGGCAGTGCAGTGGTGTTCGGGCAATGTAGGGGGTCGTGCTGGGGGAATGGTGTTTCAGGGTTTAGGGCAGTGCAGTGGTGTTCGGGCAGTGTAGTGGGTCATGCAGGGGGTGGTGTTTCAGGGTTTAGGGCAGTGCAGTGGTGTTCGGGCAGTGTAGGGGGTCTTGCTGGGGGTGGTGTTTCAGGGTTTAGGGCAGTGGTGTTCGGGCAGTGTAGGGGGTCTTGCTGGGGGTGATGTTTCAGGGTTTAGGGCAGTGCAGTGGTGTTCGGGCAGTGTAGGGTGTCGTGCTGGGAGTGGTGTTTCAGGGTTTAGGGCAGTGCAGTGGTGTTTGGGCACTGTAGGGGGTCGTGCACGGGGTGGTGTGTCAGGGTTTAGGGCAGTGCAGTGGTGTTCGGGCAGTGTAGGGGGTTGTGCTGGGGCTGGTGTTTCAGGGTTTAGGGCAGTGCAATGGTGTTCTGGCAGTGTAGGGGGTCGTGCTGGGGCTAGTGTTTCACGGTTTAGGGCAGTGCAGTGGTGTTCGGGCAGTGTAGGGGGTCATGGTGGGCTGGTGTTTCAGGGTTTAGGGCAGTGCAGTGGTGTTCGTGCAGTGTAGGTGGTCGTGCTGGGGCTGGTGTTTCAGGGTTTAGGGCAGTGCAGTGGTGTTCGGGCAGTGTAGGGGGTCATGCTGGGGCTGGTGTTTCAGGGTTTAGGGCAGTGCAGTGGTGCTCAGGCAGTGTAGGGGGTCGTGCTGGGGGTGGTGTTTATGGGTTTAAGGTAGTGCAGTGGTGTTCGGGCAGTGTAGGGGTTCGTGCTGGGGCTGGTGTTTCAGGGTTTAGGGCAGTGCAGTGGTGTTCGGGCAGTGTAGGGGGTCATGCTGGGGCTTGTGTTTCAGGGTTTTGGGCAGAGCAGTGGTGTTCGGGCAGTGTAGGGGGTCGTGCTGGGGGTGGTGTTTCAGGGTTTAGGGCAGTGCAGTGGTGTTCGGGCAGTGTAGGGGGTCGTGCTGGGGGTGGTGTTTCAGGGTTTAGGGCAGTGGTGTGCGGGCAGTCGCGGAGGTCTTGCTGGGGGTGATGTTTCAGGGTTTAGGGCAGTGCAGTGGTGTTCGGCAGTGTAGGGGGTCGTGCTGGGGGTGGTGTTTCAGGGTTTAGGGCAGTGCAGTGGTGTTCGAACAGTGTAGGGGGTCGTGCAGGGGCTGGTGTTTCAAGGTTTAGGGCAGTGCAGTGGTGTTCGGGCAGTGTAGGGGGTCGTGCTGGGGGTAGTGTTGTAGGGTTTAGGGTAGTGCAGTGGTGTTCGGGCAGTGTAGGGGTCTTGCTGGGGGTAGTGTTTCAGGGTTTAGGGCAGTGCAGGGGTGTTCGTGCAGTGTAGGGGGTCGTGCTGGGGATGGTGTTTCAGGGTTTAGGGCAGTGCAGTAGTGTTCGGGCAGTGTAGGGGGTCGTGCAGGGGGAATGGTGTTTCAGGGTTTAGGGCAGTGCAGTGGTGTTCGGGCAGTGTAGGGTGTCGTGCTGGGGGTGGTGTTTCAGGGTTTAGGGCAGTGCAGTGGTGTTCGGGCAGTGTAGGGGTCGGGCACGGGTGGTGTTTCAGGGTTTAGGGCAGTGCAGTAGTGTTCGGGCAGTGTAGGGGGTTGTGCTGGGGCTGGTGTTTCAGGGTTTAGGGCAGTGCAATGTGTGAGAAGTTGGCCTGGCATATGCTGTCCACTAATTATAGTGGGCACCTTGCACCAGTCCAAATCGACTCTTATGGTAGATAGGTTAAAGACAACCTTATTGAAAGCTATCCTAGTGGTAGCTATGGAGAGCAGCCTTCAGGCTAAGTCTTGAAGGAATGTAAAGCAGCTTGTTTTACCAGTCTATAATCTCTTGAGTGACCAAATGAAAGAGCACCACACCAGGTATATATTCAAAATATATGTATTTATTACTAAACACACCCCTCTAGTCTCTTTATGAGGCTAGAGTTCGAAGTACATAGGTTATAAGATCTTAATTCACAGTAATAGCACAAATACACGTTTGGGCCCTAGGGGCGTACCAAACCATATACCAATAAAGTGGTATGCGAACCACGACTGAACTAGACACTAGGCCTAGAGCCTCTAGAAGTGCTTGGACCACAAGGAACCACCCAAGGTAGTGACACAGGGGACCCACGGGAGACGCGTGCAGTGTAAATACACAACCGCGATACGCCGTTAACTTCTATGGAGAAAGTCGGGATCGGGAAAATAGAGGAAAGGGACACTTTAAAGAGGACTAGGACAAAACCCTTTGAGATCTAGGACTTTGAAGAGTCTCTACCCACGGGAGCACCGGAGTACTCGTGTTACCTCACCCAGGGAAGCCGGGTGCATAGGTGCCTTTCGGGGTCGGGTTTCGTCGTCGGTTCTTATGGCGATCTGCTGCAAAGTGCTGCTGGCGACCAGGAGAAAAGTGTCCGGGTGGATCCAAGAGTGGATCGGAGTTCTGAAGAACCTGAAAGCAGAGGGGACAGAGTCTGGGTCACTAGCCAGTGACCAGGGAGGCGATGGACAGATGCCCACCGCTGTCGAGTGCTTCAGGTGCGTTGACGGTCGTCTCGTTTCTGCAGCCACGAGGTCCAGGAGGCGTTGTCGGCGACCAGGAGCAGGATTCGGGCTGGTACACGATGTCTGTCGAGTGCTGCGGTGTCGGCGACCAGATTGGACCCAACAAGCCTTGGCAACGGCAAGTCTCGATGTAGCTGAAGATCGTCGATGGTGCAGACCAGCAAGGTCTGGGGAACTCACCCAGCAAGGGTAAGTGAGGGCAGGCCTGGAGCAACCAGACTGCCAAGTAAAGAGAAGATTGGCCTTCGGTAAGGGCTACTAGCCAACGGGCTAGCGACCGCGAAGGAGCCTTGTGACACCGCACGTGGAGCTGGCTTACAGGACACTCGTGGAGTGGGGGCCAGTGATCTTCGGTGCAGGTGGTACTGGAGGCTAGGGCTACTCGGAGCCCAAAGCACGACTTCTTGGGAGACCCAGAAGATGGTGCACTTGCAAATGTGCTCGGTGTCCAGGGGTCACGGTCTCAAGTCACCCACGATAGCCACGGGCCTCAGCTTTGCTGGGGACTCAGGGTAGCCTCGGGAAGTCTGAGAATCCACCTCTGGTGATGCGATGACTTCGGCGTCCGACGGGAGCTTCAGTGATGCGAACCGGACAGATGCTTCTTTGGTGCCTGCCAAGCAGGGGAGTCACTCCTTGACCCCAAGGGAGATTCTTCAGTCCTCTAATCTTGTCGTAGAGCGTCGAAGGTCCAGGATTCCGTGTCAGAGTTTCGTCCAGGTATAATCTAAAGTCCTAAGGACTGGGTTCCTACCTTTATTCCAAAAATAGGGGATGGACTACTCTGTGGCCCCACCTATGGGTGGGTCAGGGCAGAGGGGTGGCTACACCCCTTTCCCTTTGTCCAGTTCGCGCCAAAGCAGGGGCTGCAAGCCCCTGATCCGGTTTGAACTGGGGTATGCACAGGGACACCAAATGTGCCCCCAGTGCAGGACTTCAAAGCACCCGAAAGTGCTCCCGCCCAGCCCCAATACACATTGTCCTGTCTGGGGAGGTGGTCACACCTCCCTGGGACAGGAAACCTATTGTCCAGGCCTCCCCTGCCGGAGTTTCGTCCAGCAGCAGGAGGCCAGACTCGTGTCTGTGGCAGCAGCATCCATTTTGTGATGCCAGGGCTCTGGAAAGAAGTTACCGGACTCGTCAGAGTTAACATGCCTTTCCCTCTAGAAGGGTGGAATGCTACCCCCGCCGCCAGAATTGGCGGGGGGTAGTATTCCAAGATGTTTGACACCAAACGCGACATGTTTCGGTGCAGCCATTCCATAGTTAGCATTTTACCGCGAGGATATAATGCGTTTAAGAGTATATGGTCAGGCTGCACTACAAACAGCATCAGAGATGGTCTCCGAACGCTGCAGAGGGGCCCTGCTCATGCAGGGCACCCTCTCACATAGGAACCATGCACTCTGCCTTTAGGATTGATAAGGCCTGCCTTAGGAGTGACTTATAGGTTTATATGTGTGTATGCATTTAGTGATATAGGTAACCTATACCACAGCAAGGGGTGCATGCACCACCTTACCCAGGCTGCAGTAGCAGACCTGTGGTGTCAGTTTGGATGGCCTACCAGGGGTGGCATAATATATGCTGCAGCCCCTGGCAGGCCTCTGAGGTACCTATGCCCTTGGTACATAGTATACCATATACTAGGGACTTACAAGGGCACTCCAGATCCCAATCAGAGATGTGCCTAAGGCACATGGAGACCCTTTTAAAGAGGAAACAGCTAGGCTGGGGTTCTGAATAGCAGGGCCCCAGCCAGACTAATGTCGAAAACCAGTGAGGTATCAGCAAAAAGTGGGGGTACCCCTGTGAAGCAGATCCTACTCTCCTACACAATGGTGTTCTGGCAGTGTAGGGGATCGTGCTGGGGCTGGTGTTTCACGGTTTAGGGCAGTGCAGTGGTGTTCGGGCAGTGTAGGGGGTCATGCTGGGGCTGGTGTTTCAGGGTTTAGGGCAGTGCAGTGGTGTTCGTGCAGTGTAGGTGGTCGTGCTGGGGCTGGTGTTTCAGGGTTTAGGGCAGTGCAGTGGTGTTCGGGCAGTGTAGGGGGTCATGCTGGGGCTGGTGTTTCAGGGTTTAGGGCAGTGCAGTGGTGCTCAGGCAGTGTAGGGGGTCGTGCTGGGGGTGGTGTTTCTGGGTTTAGGGTAGTGCAGTGGTGTTCGGGCAGTGTAGGGGTCGTGCTGGGGCTGGTGTTTCAGGGTTTAGGGCAATGCAGTGGTGTTCGGGCAGTGTAGGGGGTCGTGCTGGGGCTGGTGTTTCAGGGTTTTGGGCAGAGCAGTGGTGTTCGTGCAGTGTAGGGGGTCGTGCTGGGGGTGGTGTTTTAGGGTTTAGGGCAGTGCAGTGGTGTTCGGGCAGTGTAGGGGGTCGTGCTGGGGGTGGTGTTTCAGGGTTTAGGGCAGTGGTGTTCGGGCAGTGTAGGGGGTCTTGCTGGCGGTGATGTTTCAGGGTTTAGGGCAGTGGAATGGTGTTTGGGCAGTGTAGGGGGTCTTGCTGGGGATAGTGTTTCAGGGTTTAGGGCAGTGCAGTGGTGTTTGGGCAGTGTAGGGGGCCGTGCTGGGGGTGGTGTTTCAGGGTTTAGGGCAGTGCAGTGGTGTTCGGGCAGTGTAGGGGGTCGTGAAGGGGGTGGTGTTTCAGGGTTTAGGGCAGTGCAGTGGTGTTCGGGCAGTGTATGGGGTCGTGCTGGGGGTGGTGTTTCAGGGTTTAGGGCAGTGCAGTGGTGTTCGAACAGTGTAGGGGGTCGTGCAGGGGCTGGTGTTTCAAGGTTTAGGGCAGTGCAGTGGTGTTCGGGCAGTGTAGGGGGTCGTTCTGGGGGTAGTGTTTTAGGGTTTAGGGTAGTGCAGTGGTGCTTGTGTAGTGTAGGGGGTCGTGCTGGGGGTAGTGTTTTAGGGTTTAGGGTAGTGCAGTGGTGTTTGTGTAGTGTAGGGGGTCAGGTTTTAGGGTAGTACAGTGGTGTTTGTGTAGTGTAGGGGGTCGTGCTGGGGGTATTGTTTTAGGATTTAGGTTAGTGCAGTGGTGTTTGGGTAGTGTAGGGGATCGTGCTGGGGGTAGTGTTTTAGGGTTTAGGGTAGTGCAGTGGTGTTTGTGTAGTGTAGGGGGTCATGCTGGGGGTAGTGTTTTTGGGTTTCGGATAGTGCAGTGGTGCTTGTGTAGTGTAGGGAGTCTTGCTGGGGTAGTGTTTTAGGGTTTAGAGTAGTGCAGTAGTGTTTTTGTAGTGTAGGGGTCATGTTTTAAGATGCAACGCTCCAATACCTGACCAGTCTGCACTACATAAAACTGCAAAAAAACTAAAAATAAAAAGTGTTTTGCACACTTTTGTCATTGGGTTATATGTGGGCTACATCTGGGTAATATTTGTGCTACATTTGGGCTCTTTTTCTCTGGTGGCCATCTTGGAAGACTTCTTTGTTATGAAGTTTCCTAATTTCCTCATTTACTGCAGTCTCCTCAGTAGGAAATGCTTTCAGTTTTTTACTTTGATTCCATCAAGAAGGCATTCAGATGTGTCTCACATTTGCCATAAATTCAGAATGTTAGCACTCTAGTTGCTCATTAGATCACTGTAGTAAAGCTACTGCTCACCAGGGAGTTAACTGTAAGTCTGCTGCTGGTATTGAAAGTGATTGTTTCAGTCTGCATGTCAGAATTTTCTAATGAAATAGAAGAGGATTTGAGATCTCACTTAAAACATGCCCTAATTTTTCTTTCTGCAGCACTAACCATAATTTCTATTTAAAAAAGAACCCCTCATTTTGTTCCTTTTTAAATTAAATGTTTTAAGTATTAACGGTTTATTCCAATCAAGATGTCTTCCGGTGTGCCATACTTTTGTCATAAGTAAGGCTGTTAGCGCTCTAGTTGTTCTTTAGAACACTCTGGGAAGCTGCAGTAGAACACAAAGGCATCAACTGGCAGGCTGCTCCTGTTGAAATATAACAGGAAGATATTTGAGATCACACTTGAAACATGTCCTAATTTTTCTTTCTACAGCACTACCCATAATTTTTATGACAAAATTAACCCCATCATTTTGTTCCTTTTTAAATTAAATGTTTTAAGTGTTACCAGTTTATTCCAATCAAGATGGCTTCAGGTGTGCCATACTTTTGTCATAAGTAAGGCTGTTAGTACTCTAGTTGTTCTTTACAACAGTCTGGGAAGCTGCAGTAGAACACAAAGGAATCAACTGACAGTCTCTGCCCTTGTTGGATGTACATGTTTTACTGAGAATGTCAGACTTCATTCTCACATGACTGAGAAAGATAATGTGAATTTACAGAAAATATGCTCTCATTTTAGCTTCTGGAGCACCTTCCAAAACTCTATGGGACAAGCATGTGAAAATAGTTTTCTCTCAAACATGATTCATGATATCCCAGCAGAAGGTTTTTCACAGGGTAAAATCACCTTAGAACACACCACAATTCCTGAAATTAGTATGGTACCATCAACAAATGAATTCTAATGTAACTAAAGTCTGTTATCACCCTTTATAGTTCTCCTTTTGGTAACCCTCAAAATCTTTGATTCACTAAAATGCATTTCAATGGGGTACTATCATGTATATTGGTCTCAAGATGGCTGCCAGCAATTCCAGGATGAAGTGCTGACAACCAATCAGATCTCACAATGACATGTGTGGTTAGGCTCCGCCCAGATATATATGTGATTTTACTTTTGATTTTCTCAGGAACTACTGAACGGATTTACACCATTTAAGCAAAAGGCACGACACTGAACCAAGGGCTACCTCTTTGCCAAATTTGGTGTAATTCTTTTCAGCAGTTCGGGCTGTAGCTGCGACTAAATGTTCCTATGGAAAAATGAATGGGGAAAACACGTTTTGGGACCCCCCTTTTTTCTCAGCCCCCGCTTGACGAATCACCCCGAGACTTTCAGGATAGGAGCCGACCGGAGCGCCCCAACAAGTTGGAAACTTTCGCGAAGATTCGTCAACCGGCGCCAACGTTATTTCAAATAGAATGCTGCGGATTTCCTATGGAAAATAGGTCCTAACTATAACTATCTACTGGCAACCGCCAGTAGTAATATATATATATATATATATATATATATATATATATATATATATATATATATATATATATTTATATATATATATATATATATATATATATATATATCCAAAGTCTTTGCTGTTCTTGGCCGTTCACCATCCCACAGTGTCGGTGCCTGCTTACGGCAACAGCAGCCGCAATAATTCAAGCGAGTCCAATGTATTTCCTCAAGGATATTCAGGAAAAAACAACAGAAGCGGCACACCAGTAGACTGCACAATCTTTATTGTGCACCAAGACGATGCGCTTTCGGCGTTAGCCTTTATCAAGTTATTTTTTGCGCTCAACTTCCATTAGAAATACAAGTGAATGTTCATGGAAATAGAAAACATACTGCTGGTACACATAATTCATAGAGAAAGCATTATTACAATCATGCTATCGAAGGGAAAATGAATAAATTACCTACAGGTAAACACGTAAATATGCATTTCTCACTGATTATAATTACCAATGCTGTATCAATCCATAGTACCTGATGGGATTGAGCGGGTGCCTAGCGTAACACTAATATGTCACAAGTAACCGAGAAATACCTATCCCCCCCATGCTGCCCCGGGGACCGCCACCTCCCTGGGGCATTGATCATTATGGGTGGGGGGCCTCACGGGCCCCCCCAAGCCCCGGGAACCACCACATTCCCAGGCCTTAAATTAAAATTATAAATTGTTGGGGGGGCTCCTGCCCCTCCCCACACTGCCCCGGGGACCACCATCTCCCCAGGGCACTAATTATTTAAATACGGGTGTCTGTTGCAGACCCCTGGGCCCCGGGGACCACCACCTCCCCGGGGCATTAAAGAGTTGGGAGGGGGGCCGTGCGGCCCCCCTCCTGAAGCCCTCGATGGCCCTGGGAACCACCACCCCCCTCGGGGATGAAGTCCACTTTAGTCCTGAGGTCCTCAGGACACAAGAGAACCTCATTTCCCCACCAGCAGTGTGCCAGGAGGCGCGTTTGCAGAGTGGTGTAAAAAGGGGGTGTGGCCTCGGACCACTCTCAGCAATCCAGCTGTGTGGGGCTTACTGGAGGTACCTGGTGGGCCAGTTGGCCCCTAGGGACCCTCAGGATTCAAGGGGACTTAATCCCCCAACCCAGAACGCGCCAGGAGGTGCGTTTGCAGAGTGGTGGAGAAAGGGGGAATGGCCTGTGTCCACCTTTCAGCAATCCCACTATCTAGGGCATGCTGAAGGTATCAGGTAGGCTAGTTGGCCCCTAAGGACCCCCAGTAGCGAAGGGGACTTTAATCCTCATCCAAGAGCGCACCAGGAAGTGCGTTTGCAGAGTGGTGGGTAAAGGGGGCATGGCCTGCTATGAGAACTTAGCAATCCTGCTGTGTGAGACTTACTGGCGGTAATAGGAGGGGTAGTTGGCCCCCAAGGTTCACCTTGGGGGCCAACTACCCCTCCTGTTACCTCTAGTAAGTCCCACACAGTGGTATTGCTGAGAGGTCTTCGGAGGCCACGCTCACCTTTCTCCACCACTCTGCAAATGCACCTCCTGGCACAGTACTGGTTGGAGAATGAAGTCCACTTTACTCCTGAGGGACTTTGGCGACCAAGTAGCCCTTCTGGATCCTCCTGTAAGACCTACGCAGCGGAATTCCTGAGAGCTGGTTGGAGGCCCAGCCCCCTTTCTCCACCACTCTGCAAACATGACTACCAGTTAAAGAAGCATTTGCAATGTAATGGGTCTCGCATTTGCAAGAGTTAGAGCTATTGGCGTTGTGTATCTAAAAGTTTTTTACTAATGTTTTTTGGAGTGGAGTGGATGTTCTTTGTGTGTAGTGGAATTATGTGGTATGTTGTGCAGTGAAATTATGTGGATAGAAAGTATGTGGTATTTAGTGTATAGGAATTATTTAGAGTGGGGTTATGTGTTAAGGAGAGTAATTATGTGGTATGGTAGTCTGTGTTGTGGAGTGGTAACCTCAGGTTTAGTCTTCCTCGTTTCCATAGAAGCTAAGTTATGAACTCAATGAGACAAAAAAAAGAAGGAATCACTGAGGAGCACTTCTGGACCTAGTCAGAGGTATGAGCAGGGCCACTGGAATTATGCGACTGTTTAGCTGCACCGACTTTCTCACAATTACACATTTTCCGCATTAGCCACATAACCCATCATCTGCTGCCTAATCTGCAGATTTGAACAAAAAAAGCCTTGTTTCTAGCTCAAACGGCTCAAACGTTACCAAAAATGCAGCAACAAGTTTTACAGTGTGGTGGAAGGCCCTTTGCAAACCTAGAATGGTCACCTGTTACTTATTGCTAAATGTGGGTGTTAAATTGGTACTAATGGTGTGCAAGCCACTCTTGCTTCTTTCTGCGCCTCTCTTGCCACTTTCTGAAATTCTGTTGCTTCTTTCTGCAACATTCTTTTTTTTCTGCACTTCTTTTGCCTCTTTCTGCTCATCTCTTCCACTTTCTGTACCTCTCTTGCCTCTTTCTGTACCTCAGTTGCTTCTTCCTGTACTCCTCTTGCCTCTTTCTGTACCCCTGTTCCCTCTTTCTGCACCTCTCCTGCCTGTTTCTGCACCTCTCTTGCCTCTTTCTATACTTCTCTTGCCTCTTTCTGCACCTCTGTTGTTTCTTTCTGCACTTCTCTTGCCTCTTTCTGCACCCCTCTTGCCTCTTTCTGCACCTCTATTGCTTCCTTCTGCACTTCTCTTGCTTCTTTCTGCACCTCTGTTGATTCTTTCTGCAACCCTCTTGGCTTTTTCTGCAACCCTCTTCCCTCTTTCTGCACCTCTCTTGCCTCAATCTGCCCACCTGTTCCCTGTTTCTGCACCCCTTTTGCCTGTTTCTACAACTCTCTTGTCTCTTTATGCAGTTCTCTTGCCTCATTCTGCACCTCACTTGCCTCTTTCTGCAACTCTCTTGCCTCTTTCTGCAGTTTGCTTCCCTCCTTCTGCACCTCTATTGTCTCTTTCAACACTTCTCTTGCCTGTTTCTGCACCTCTCTTGGCTCTTTATGCACCTCTCTTGCCTCTTTATGCACTTCACTTGCTTCTTTCTGCACCCCTTTTGCCTGTTTCTACACCTCTCTTCCCTCTTTCTGCACCACTCTTGCCTCTTTCTGTACCTCTGTTGCTTCTTTCTGCACCTCTCTTGTCTCTTTCTGCACCTGTTGTGCCTCTTTCAGCACCTCTGTTGCTTCTTTCTGCAGTCCTCTTCCTTCTTTCTGCACCCCTCCTGCCTCTTTCTATACCCCTCTTTCCTCATTATGCACCTCCCCTAATGCTTTTTGCACCCCTCTTGCCTCTTTTTGCACCTATGTTGGTTCTTTCTGCACCTCTTTTGCTTCGTTCTGTACTTCACTTGCATCTTTCTGTACCCCTCTTGCCTCTTTATGCACCTCTGTTGGTTCTTTATGCACTGCTCTTGCTTCTTTCTGCACCTCTGTTCCATATTTCTGCATCCCTCTTGCCTTTTTCTGCACCACTCTTCCCTCTTTCTGCACCTCTCTTGCCTCAGTCTGCCCACTTGTTCCCTCTGTCTGCACCCCTTTTGCCTGTTTTGTCAACTCTCTTGCCTCTTTCTGCAGTTCGCTTGCCTCCTTCTGCACCTCACTTGCCTCTTTTTGCACCTCTGTTGGTTCTTTTGCACTGCTCCTGCTTCTTTCTGCACCTCTCTTGCAAATTTCTGCACCCCTCTTGCCTCTTTCCCCACCCCTCGTACCTGTTTCTGCACCTCTCTTGCCACTGTCTGCACCCCTGTTCCCTCTTTCTGTACCTCTTTTGCCTGTTTCTGCAACTCTCTTGCCTCTTTCTGCAGTTCTCTTGCCTCCTTCTGCACCTCTGTTTCTTCTTTCTGCAATTCTCTTGCCTCTTTCTGTACCCCTGTTGCTTCATTCTGCACTTCCCATGCTTCTTTCTGCACCTGTCTTGCTTCTTTCTGCACCCCTGTTGTCTCTTTCTGCACTCGTCTTCCCTCTTTCTGCACCTCTCTTACCTCTTTGTGCATCTCACTTGCCTCTTTCTGCACTTCTCTTGCTTCTTTCTACATCTATGTTGCTTCTTTCAGCAATTCTCTTGCCTCTTTCTGCACTTCTCTTGCCTGTTTCTGCACCTCTCTTGCCTCTTTCTGCACCTCTCTTGCCTCTTTCTGCACCTCACATGCTTTTTTCTGCACCCCTGTTGCCTCTTTCTGCACCCCTCTTCCCTCTTTGTGGAACTCTCTTGCCTCTTTCTATACCTCTCTTCCCTCTTTCTGCACCACTCTTGCCTCTTTCTGTACCTCTTTTGCTTCTCTCTGCACGTCTCTTCCTTCTTTCTGCACCCCTTGTGCCTCTTTCTGCACCCTTCTTCCTTTTCCTGCACGTCTCTCGGTTCTTTTTGCACTGCTCCTGCGTTTTTCTGCACCCCTCTTGCCTCTTTCGGCACCCCTCTTCTCTCTTTCTACACCCCTGTTTCCTCTTTCTGCACCTCTTCTGCCTGTTTCTGCACCTCTGCTGCCTCTTTCTGAACTTCTCTTGCCTCTTTCTGCACCTCTTTTGCTTCTTTCTGCACTTCTCTTGCATCTTTCTGCACCCCTCTTGCCTCTTTCTGCACCTCTGTTGGTTCTTTCTTCTCTGCTCTTGCTTCTTTCTGCACCTCTGTTGTTTCTTTCTGCACTTCTCTTGCTTCTTTTTACACCTATCTTGATTCTTTCTGCACCCCACTTGCCTCTTTCTGCACCCTTCTTCCCTCTTTCTGCACCTCTCTTGCCTCTTTCTTCACCTCTCTTGCCTCTTTCTGCACCCCTCTAGCCTCTTTCTGCATCTATTTTGCTTGTTTATGCTCTTCTTTTGCCTCTTTCTGTTCCCTCTTGCTTCTTTCTGCACCTCTGGTGCAAATTTCGGCACCCCTTTTCTCTCTTTCTGCACCCCGTTCCCTCTTTCTGCACCTCTTCTGCCTGTTTTTGCACCTCTGCTGCCTCTTTCTGAACATTTCTTGTCTCTTTCTGCACCTCTGTTACTTCTTTCTGCACTTCTCTTGCCTCTTTCTGCAACCCTCTTACCTCTTGCTTCACCTCTGTTGCTTCTTTCTGTATTTCTCTTGCCTCTTTCTGCACCTCTCTTGCCTCTTTCTGCACACACATGGCTACTTTTAAACTGACCTCAGGCTCAGCAGTGCGCAAGTGCAGAAAAGGGCTGCTGGCCTCTAAACTGCCATGCCCTAATATATGCTAGGGACTTAGAGGTAGTTTTAATCCCCCTGCCCTATTATGTACTTGGGCCTTACTGGGGAGGTCATGCCAATCACAGGAGTACCACAACCCATAGTGTACCCTAGTGTATGTAGGTGTTTTCACTGTGTTCTAAGTATCTTTCAGCATAGTACTGGCTCCGGGCCTGGTTAGGCAGAGCCCAGAGTCAGTCAGAGTCAGTTACCACTAAGCCTGGGCGTAGTTCGCGAAGTAGCGCTACGCGAAGCTACGCAAAGTGCAGTTCACACTACGCGAGCTACGCGTAGCACTACGCGAACTGCGTAGTGCACTGTTCGCAATGATTGCACAGTGCCGGATGCTTGTCCGCACTGTGCAATCATTGAAAACGGCATCTTGCACAGTGCGAGCTGTCTTTACTGCCGCTCGAGTAGATTTTTACTCGAGCGGCAGCTTTCTCAACGCGGACTGGTAGTTTCACATCGCGAGCGGTCGCGAGCATACGCGACTCACTCGCAATGAGAAACCTGATCTCCCCGCGTTGAGAATCTCGCCAGGAGGTTTATTTTCCACGCTCGCGATCGGCAACTTGATGTTGCTGATCGCGAACGAGGAAAAGTCTCGCCGGGATGTCATTTTGCTTGCTCGCGGTCGCCAA